>CAUYRT010012178.1:0-18624 GCA_963574885.1 Lepilemur ruficaudatus | reverse complement strand
GGCCAGCCTATGTCTCTTTAGTGGGTACTTCAAGACATTCACATTTATTGAAAGAATTGGTAAGTGGGGCAGATTTCTGTTCATCCTGTTGAGTTGAACTTTGTTGCTTTGTTTTCTCTCTTGAGCCATTGTGATATCTGGCCTGTGATCATTATTAGCTTTTGGATGATTTTACAATGGTGAGTTTTTATTTTGCTGATCCATGTGTAACATTGTTTTGAGTACTTCCTGGAGGACAGGTCTTGTCTTTGAATTCACTCAGTCTTTGCTTGTCTGAGAAAGTCTTTATTTCTCCTTTGTATAAGAAACTTAGTTTTGCAGGATACAGGATTCTAGGCCGGGCTTTATTCTGTTTAAGAAGAGTGAGAATGGAGCCCCAATCTCTTCTTGCTTGTAAGGTCTCAACTGAGAAGTCTGCCATTATTCTGATGGATTTTCTTTGTAGGTTACCTGCTTCTTTCACCTTCCATCTCATAAGAGGGCCTCTTTGGTGGTTATTTTGGTCAGTCTGATGACTGTGTGTTGTGGTATCTTCCTGTTTGCAATGAATCTCCTTGGAGTTGTTTTAGCTTCCTGTACCTGGATATCTAGATTTCTAGCAAGTCCTGGGAAATTTTCCTCCGTTATATCCTCAAATATTTTATACAACCCTGATATATTTTCTTCTTCATCATCCTCATGGATGCCTATGATTCTCATTTTAGGCCTCTTCACATAATCCCACATTTCTTGTAGGCTTTGCTCTTTTCTCCTATTTCTCTGCTCTATCTCTGCAACAGACTTATTTAACTGAAAGGTGTTATCTTAAGTCCCTGAGATTCTTTCTTCTGTGTGATCTACCCTATTCTTGAGGCTTTCCACTGTGTATTGTAATTTCTTGAATAAATTATTCATTTCCAGAAGTTCTGTTTCATTTTTCTTTAATATTTCAATTTCTTAAGTGAATTTTTCTTGCAAATCCTGGATTGTGTGTGTGTGTGTGTGTGTGTGTGTGTGTGGTTTCTTTATGTTGATTATCCATTTTCTTTTCATATCATTGAGTTTTCTTACAATCCATGTTTGAAATTCCCTTCTTTTGTCATTTTAGTGTTCTGAATTTGGTTGGTACTGATTGCTAAAGAGCAAAGGTGTTCCCCTGTGGGGGTGTGTTTTCCATTTGGTTCTACACATTTCCAGAGTTCTTTCATGGATTCCTTCCCATCTGGAGCAGCTATTGCTTCTTACCTTTAGATTTTAATTTAGATAATGATGTGCCCAGTTTAGTCTCAGACCCAGTAGGTGGTGCTTGTAGGTGACAGTGGACCACACCCCCCATGATGAATCAATAAATACAGTAAAAGGGTGTGCAAATTGACCTCCCTGACAGTAGGTGGCACTTGCTGGGAGGAGCAAGCTGTAGTATTCTTTTTGCATCTTGTACTCAGCTCTCATTCTTCTGGAGAGGCACTCTAGTGCTTCAGGTGGTGGGTGGGGCTTGGGACTTCCAGGTGTGTCCTTATTCTCCACCTCAGCAGGGACAGGTGGGGGTGTGAGGCTGGGTAGAGCTGGGCTGGATGAGCCTGCCCTCAAGCTTCACAAATGCTGTTAGCAGGGGTCAAAGGTCTGTGCTCTATTTCTGGGCAAACCTGCCAGGGAGCAACTGAAATGGCCCCACTCAGCCGAAAAGTCTGCGTGTGGGGTGGGACAGTCTGAGACCTGCAGTCTGGAGCAGGCCTTGCTCCTTTCCACCCTCCCCTATTCTGTGGTTTCTCCCGGGTCTCTGCCAGCAGGTAGGACCTCAAGCCAGTGGATCTCCCCTGGCTGTGATGTGGGCTGGGAGGTTCTCTGCCCAGGATTGCAGCCTGATCTGGGAGCCTGGCCCTCTCAGAGGAGGAGGGTTGCCCCTCAAGCATGTTGATCTGCCTCTGAAGGCACACAGCTCAGTGGGCTCATTCACAAATACCCGTTCTGTGACCCTGAGCAATGCGATCAAGACCTGGGTGTATGGAACCTGATTAGCAGGCCTGTCCTCAGGGTCCCAGAGATCAATCCCTGACCCTGCCAGGGAAAAGAATGCTGGTCTCAAGTCACCCACAGGATATCCAAGCTAGATCAATGTCTCTCCACCTCAGGATTTGTCCTGCTCTCCTGGAGTCACTAGGCAAGCAGCACCAGGAAGGGCTGGCAGGTAGGGAGCTCACAGTCTGAGTACTCTTCAGTCTGCTCTAGGGCCCAAAAAGGAAAGGTCCCATTCCCTGTGAATGCCTCTGGGTGGAGGCTAAATTGTCTCTCTTGGCAGAGGTGGGTAGAGGAGGGGCAGAGAGAATGAAGCCACATGGCACCTGCCAATTGGCTTGGGTCTGTGAGGCCGGAGATATGGCATCCTGAAAGAGTTGGGAGCCAGGTGCCCTGTCCACAAGAGGTTCACTGCTTACTTGCCACAGCCATCTCTGGGCTGGTGTTAGTGGGTCTCCCCAGAGGCTCAGAAGCCCACCAGCAAACTGAGATGCAAGGGAGGGGGAATTTAACTGCTCCATCTACCCTTGTTGCTGATCTCCAACCCTCATGGGGCTTAGACACTGCCAATGCCTTTCTCTTTCCAGTTGTACTCTGCCACTTCTTCCTGTGGAGTCTCCTGTAGTTTCAGGCACCCTTCCTTCTGCGCCTCATTGGATCTATGTTTGTCTGCCTGTTTATTTTTTTCCCTTTCATCTAAAATCGATCTTTCTTGCAGAGACACTCTGGCTGGTGGTTTTTTTCATCCGCCATCTTCCAGAAGTCTTATCTGTGTGTTTTAAATAGAGAAACAGAACTTTGAATGATTTTGTGACTCATTTTAAGTGAAACTCAATTACCTAATGCCAATATAGTACTTGAGACTTTTTACTACATTCAAATACTGTCTTGGTGGTGAAATTCCTCATAAATTTGGTTATGCTCATACATCTATAATGGAAGTGAATGTCATGTGAATAGTTGCAAATGTGATGATCATTTATCTGAATGTTCTGGGATATTTTTCATCAGTATGGACCCATTAGCAGAAGAATCCTGCATTAACTGAATGATTTTGAGAAGTAAGTAGGCTATCAATTATAAATGATATACAAAATAACCCAGGCACCAGATTTCATTATACCTGATCAAAGAAATCTGAAGAAGGCAAATATTTTGATGCATGTAAATCTTATGCTTCTAGTAAGAAAAAGTCCTCTCCAAAGCATTATGCTTGAAGTTACATAAACTAATGTGCAGGGTTGACACATTTTCAGTATAGTTTTAGTATGTAACCTGTTAATTTGATTAAAGGAAAAACACATTTTATATTCTATTAACTGGTTTATGGTATATATTATTCTGTTTGAATTATTAAACTAATTATAGCTATGTTTATATAATCTGGAAGATATTTAAAATTTTCTTCTTTTGTCACTTGGAGAAATTAACATGATTTATTACCACAAATTTCCACCCTTTGCTAATTTATTCCCCAGCTTCAATTACGGCAGTTGGTCATGAATAGCCATCATTAGGGATTCTTAATTGATAGGAAACAGGGTATAGATATTTAGATCTTAACTCCAGGAAGGCTCAGATCTGAAGTTCTCTAGCTTCTTAAAATGATGCTTTTCTTGAATTATTTTTAAGAGGCAGGAGAAAGAAATGATTAAGTCATCTCTGGAATAAAATATGTGTTTTCAAAAGTTCCACTCAAGTATAGCAGATGTGAAATACAAATTGGGTGATCTTCACTGTCAGCACTGAGCATCTTAACTAAAGGTTAGTAAAGAGCTTTTGAGATATATATAAACATGTGTAAGGTATAAGTCAAATAGAGACTAATTTATTATATGATTCTGTACAAATCATTGAAGTACCTCATAATAACTTGTCAATTAAAATTAAATTTTGTCATTGTTAGTTGTATTTGTATTTTAATTTAACAATAGCATTAGTTTGTATGCAATCAATCTTATTTTTCCTGATTACAAATTTATAGTCATTTAATAATTTTAAAAAGCCTCTGCAATCCATAAAGAGTTCTCTCAAATCAGAATTCTATTTGAATCTATTTTATTACATTTCTTTTAATATCCATTTTCAAAAGAGTGTTATTGAGATATAATTTACATACAATAAAGTTGACTCATTTTAAGTGTACAATTCAATAGGTTGTAGTATATTTACAGAATTGTGCAACCATCACCAATATCTAATTTTAGAATATCTTTGACTCAATAGCAAGTTAAGAGTTTCTTCGTATTTGTTTCCTGAGCTTTCTATTTGATTATTTCAACTTTCCATTCACGTAATCTTTATAAAACACTAAGTTAGACATAATTATGGCTTAGATTTACATGTGAAATTTTTCATGGGCACAAAGAGGAAAAGAATATCAAGAAAAGTACAACTCCATGACCTGTAAAATGTATGCTAGGATGGGGGGTCAGGGCACTCTAACTAAACTTTTGGGGAGTTCTTGATTTGTGCTTGTGTCCATTGTGCCCATCAGGGTATTTGATTTCAGATTTAAAATCCCAGTCTAAAGATGGGTAGCATCTAATTGCCAAAATTAATTTGCAATTAAATTTTTTAATATGATGGTCTTATAAAAATTCAGGAGGAACAAAGGGGATTTTGAGTCCTCATTATCTTGGCAAAAGCCTAGTGTGATCTGAGTGGCCTAAAGTAGATACAATAAGCATTAATTCCTCTAGATAGATTTTTAAATTCTACACTATATCAAGTTCACATCATTAGAATACTTCACATCTATAATATATTACTTTATTTCCCTCTAGAACTCTTACAAAATTATTTTTTCATGTTATATTCCTCAATTTTATAAAGTGGCAACATAAAAAAGCTCACACAAAGGACAGTTATGTATCTTTTGTGAAACTGCTCATGAAGAATTCTGTTCTATGTTCTTTAAATAAAGTTTATACAATATTTTACTCTTAGTAAAAAAAAAACGAGGCTTCCAATTTATTTCTCATGAAGAAGTAACCACGGAACCTATACATCCTATCCTACTTCATCTGCAAGCTCAGAGCTACATTTTTTAATAACATGCTGAATGTATCAGTTATTCATTTATAACTGTGAAAATATTCCCAAAAATTATTGCATAGATTTTATGCTCTGGTCCTTGTTGAGATGTCCTGAAAAATAGCTCGTTCTTTGCAAGTCATCCTGAATCCCTCTCAGTCAGTTTAAAAATAATAAATCTATAAATGAATTTGATCACTGGCTTTTTAATCCCAAACACAACCAATTAAAAAAAAAATAATAGCAATAGTAAAAATGTGTAGGATTGAAGGAGCTGTATAAAACTTATGTTAATTGTTGTATTTTCCTCTGTATTGATTGGGTTCTATACTGAAGTGAGAAGCAAAACTGTGTTAATGTTCTATAGATATGGTCTGAATGAGTGAGTGTGCACGTAAGCAACTGAGTAAGGAAAAAGACAGCCTGACTACTGCCAAAGGACATCCAAGAAGGATTTGAAGTTGTCAAGATTCCAAAACAAGCATTATGGAGATAACCAAGTTGTATAACTTGGTAAAATAACTAAAAATCATTGAATAAACACTTCAAATTGGTGAATTTATGGTATGTAAATTATACTTTAATAAAGTGGTTTCAAAAAAAAAAAGATTCTAAGCAGGTTTAACATGCGAGAAATCTCAACACTATTGCTCTTTAGGAAGCGATATCTTGAGTTGAACTTTAATTGGAGAATAAGATACAAATACCCTGAACCAGATCTTCCTTCTGGTTCATTTAATCAAAAGCATTACAACAAATTATATCGTAAGTTTCTGATTTTTTTCGAGAAAAAAACATTTTATTACTATTAAATCTTTAAAGTAAAAATATATTCTCACTATAAATACATGAAAAGCAAAATAATTATAAAGAAATATATTAATGAGATACTATTCTGTATCTCTGTTAGCCTGATAAGTATCAGTCTACATTCCTCTTTTTCTTCTCTTTCTCTCTCTCCTTCTCTTTCTCTTTAATTTGCGAATTACAGCCCATATATCTAGCTTATTGAATGAAGAATTCTATAAGTGAATCCTGTCAGATTTCCGTTATCTGTAAATTTGCTGATCATGTGTTATTCAGATTGTTGAAGGCCAGGGTAAAGGAAAGAGTCCCATGGCCTACAGTTACATGTTGTCCTCCCTGATGGCAGAGATTAACACTGTAAATTAAAAATTTTGTGGTTTTGTTTTTCTGGCTCCAGCTCCTACCCACTGTCTAAGGGAGAGGGGTCTAAATTAAAACTTTATGTAACTGTGCTATTGCTTAGATCAAATTTTTCTCAAAGACATCTGAGAATATGAGAAATGCCTTTCTACAACATATAACACAATAATGATACCTTTTAAAATTATTAAACATACATAACTTGAGTACATGATTTAGGAGCTATCCTGCATTTATACATCACCCTCAAATAGGTCTTTATATCCAGAATATGCTTTTTTAGCTTAAAGTGATCTTTCCTCTTTAAATTTTATCCTCAAGGAACAAAATTTATTTATTTTCTTGGCTTCAGGAGAGAGACCCAATAACTGGTGTTTAGATACATAGATAGCGCTACCCACGAGTATGCCTTTGCTAGATTTTGTTTTGTTTGTGTGGCTAAATGGAGAGAGAGAAGGAGGAAGAGAGACTTGATAAAATATATGTAGTTTTCTGCATTTTACATGGTGACATTGTTTTTTTTTCTTTATTGAAGTATACTTTACATATCATGTCTTTACTCCATTTTAAGTGTACAATTAAATGATTTTTCAGTGTTTTTTAAATTAAGCTTTAATTTCAATTTTTTGGTCTGATGTTTAAGAACAATTAATTACCCATTGAGCAATGATATAAACACAGATGGGGAGAGCATGATACCATACAAAAAATCTACAGAAAATCTTCAAATTCTCAATCCTCCTGATTTTTGGTTCACATTCTGCACTTGATTAATTCCGTGTTTCTGCATGAACAAAAGCCATAGGAAGGAGGAAAAAAATGTTCCTACAACCTCACCTATGCTGAAGTCTTCCAGAATGTCCAACTAACTGCCCCTAAGGAAACACTGAAGTCTGAAAAAGGCAAACATACATGATGGTGTGGACTTGTTTAGAATCTTCTATATTTTAGATTATCTCTTACAAATTAAAAATTATACTGAAATAACACTTAGTTGATCATTTTCATGTGCCCAGCAGTTAATGAGCACTTTTGCTTACATTTCTTCCTTCCTCTCTCTCTTTCTTTCTAATTGACAAATAAAAATTATATGTATTTATGGTGTACTACATGTTTTTATATATATATATGTTTTGATATATATTTGATAATGTATACATTATGTAATGGCTAAATCAAGCTACTTAACATAAGCATTACCTCAAACACTTACATTTTTTTGTGGGAAGAACATTTAAAATCTATTCTTATGAATTTTCAAGTATATAACGCATTACTATTAGCTATAATCACCATGCTACACAATAGATCTCTTGAATTTATCCCTCCTGTCTAACCCAAAACTTTGTCCTTTGACCAACTTCTCCCTAATCCCCCCAGTCCCCAGCCTGTGGTAACCACCAATTTACTCTTTGTTTTGTAACTTTGACTTTTTTAAATTCCACATATAAGTGAGATCCTTTGATCTGCCTGGCTTACTTCACTTAACATAATGTCCTCCAGGTGCATACACATTGCCATAAATGACAGAATTTTATTTTCTTTAGATTTAAAGCAAAATCTGAAACCTGAGACAATGGCCCTGCAGAATTATTCCTTGGTGTCAGAATTTGTGTTGCATGGTCTCTGTACTTCAAGACATCTCCAAAATATTTTCTTCGTAGTTTTCTCTGGGATCTATGTCACCATTATGGTGGGTAACCTCCTCATTGTGGTCACTGTAATTTCTGACCCCCACTTGCACTCCTCCCCTATGTACTTCCTGCTGGGAAACTTATCTTTCCTGGACATGTGGTTGGCCTCATTTGCCACACCCAAGATGATCAGGGATTTTCTTAGTGATCAGAAACTCATCTCCTTTGGAGGATGTATGGCTCAGATCTTCTTCTTGCACTTTACTGGCGGGGCTGAGATGGTGCTGCTGGTTTCCATGGCTTATGACAGATACGTGGCCATATGCAAACCCTTGAATTATGTGACGATAATGAGTCGGCAGACTTGCATCAGGCTGGTGTTGTTTTCATGGGTCATTGGATTTGTGCACTCCATCAGTCAAGTAGCTTTTACTGTAAATTTACCTTATTGTGGCCCCAATAAGGTGGACAGCTTCTTCTGTGACCTCCCTCTAGTGATCAGACTTGCCTGCATGGACACCTACGCCCTGGGTGTGCTTATGATCTCAGACAGTGGGCTGCTTTCCATGAGCTGCTTTGTGCTCCTCATGGTCTCCTACACTGCCATCCTCCTTACCGTCCGACAGCGTGTTGCTGGTGGCATATCCAGAGCACTCTCCACGTGCTCTGCACACATCATGGTAGTCACGCTGTTCTTTGGGCCTTGCATTTTCATTTATGTGTGGCCTTTCAGCAGATTCTCTGTGGACAAGCTCCTGTCTGTGTTTTATACCATTTTTACTCCACTCTTGAACCCCCTCATCTACACATTGAGAAATGAGGAGATGAAAGCAGCTATGAAGAAACTGCAAATCCGACAGGTGACTTTTCACTGAATTCCAGCTTTCCATGATGCTACATATTTCTACTCATTCAGGGGATATCATTTCTTTAATATGATTATGTTCAAAGATTTTCTTCTGACATTATATTGATATAATTTGTAAGGTGTTATATTACAGAAACAGAAACAGTTGATTTCAACAAAAAATTTACATAGAATTTTATTTTATTTATACAATAGGAGATTCCTCAAAGAGCTAAAATTAGATTTACCATTCGATCCAACAATAGCATTATTAGGCATCTATCCAAAAGAGCTTAAGACATTCTGTTATAAAGACACTTGATTATCTTTTTAAAGATTCTTTTTCCTAAAGTCCTTCTGAGGTATCAGGGATTAGGACTTTAATATATGGATGAATTTGGGTGGACCATAAGTGAACTCACAACAGCAATGGATCTAGGACTCAAACTTAAATGTACCCTCAAGGTACTGACAATGCAATTAGAAAAATGAAAACCCCGTTATTTCAGCAACTCTAATGTAAACATCACCTACTTAAAACCCCAGGATATGCAGAGATGAGCCCAGACCATTGTTCTTTCTGGGACACTATGACGTACACATTTAGAACTCTAATTCTCCAAGTGAAGGGAGAAGATAAATGAATGCAGTGACCATTTCTCTTCTTTTAGCCACAGACCTCTCTTTGGACAATAAATTCTGAGAACCTATCTAAGCTGCACATCTTTGCTCTTAAATCACTCTATCGATAGTCACAACTCTGACCCTAAAGCAGGTCCAGCAAGAGTTGCTGCCACATGTGTAGAAACACCTCAATTATACTCCAGCCAAAGTCCTGTGAGGACTAAGTGGCTTTAAATTAACTCAAATACTATTGTCTTAGCATTTCATGATTTTAACAAACTTATGCTCCCTTTATGCTACTAGACTTAAAACCTTAATTTTATATTTGCACAAGTAACAGACAGTTTTTCAGTATTCAGCAATAGGAGATGTGATTCTAGGAGCAGAAAAAGCAGATGCTTCTTTTATGAAAGAACAAAGACTGCAGGACTGCAATGTTCTCCTTAATATCACTTTTTACTTATTATTTATAGCAAGCTTATTCTACAAGATCAGTTTGGTATTCCATAAAACCTGAAGTAATTATTTAAATCAAAGTCTAAAGCATAAAATGTATTTTATATATACATTTTCAACACTGATGTCCTTGTTCATTGGCAAAGGTAAAAATCAGACCATGTATTTTTAATTATTTTATAATAATAATAAACTCTGAAAATCCAAAGCCAACTTTCTCACATGAGTAAGTTTTTGCCACTATTTTCTGAGAACCTTGCTATATGTGTAGAAATTTTAGAGACTTTATGTACATTTTATCCAGTATACATTTTTATTTATTTCTTAAAGCAAGTGTGCAATATAGTTTTCACTCTTCCAATTTTATAGATTAAGAGAACAAGATCCAAAAGACCACCATTCTAGGAAATTATATTAAGTGCAGAAATCATTTGAAGATTAATTCCTTTTTCTTGGTACCTCAACCACAGGACAGGGTGCCAGAGAGACAGCTAGCCAGGAAGAGCCGGGTTTGAATTCCTAAGAAAAGGAAGAGTTCTACAGAAGATCAAGCAGACAAAAGGTCCAGGTCCAAACTCAGGGACTGTGGAAAGCAGGAGGGGTCAGTTCTGGAAAGTGCTCAGAGTTGAGCATCCACACAGAGTCAGGCAGAGCAGAGTGAACAGGCTTGCTGAGCTCAAAGGCTTAAACAGAGGTTGCTTTTATTTTGCCTAATTAAAGCTGCCTGCAAGTAGTCCTTGACCTGTAGGTATTGACTATGTGTTAATGAAGATAATGAGGCTTGAACATGATTCTTTCCTTTCAGGAAAAAAAAAAAAAAAGGATATGATGTGCCCTGACTGAAATGTGGCAAAGTTGGTTAATTGATTGCACGTTGCTCCAGTACAAGTCTCCCCTAGAAGGCTCCTTCTTTCCAAGACCCTAATGGCTGGATTAATTGTCTTTCCAAATCTGGGAGTCTACAGCAAGATTCAAGTCATTGAGTATCCTGAACATTCTGGAAATTCAACCTCTTTCCTATTTGTTCATTTGTTTGTTTATAGATTTGCTAGAAATTTAAAAAATAGCACTCCTTTCAAAAGGCAGCAGGCAAGTCAATTCTTACTAAATAAGATACATAGTACTTCCAAGACAAAATGATTTTGGGGTGATTGTGATATGTCTTATAAATTCATGTTTAGAATTTATAAATAAATCATTTATAATTACTTTATAAATAAAAATATTTATAAATAAACTATAATTAATTATAAATAAAATATTTGCAATATTTATACATTAATATGGATAAAAAGAAGTGCTTTTATAATTGAAATATTTTCCTTCTATCTTATTTGGTCTCAAACTAGTTAAATACATACATTTTTGATCCCAGTTGAAAAGATTTATGTTCATTATCCTGACAGAGCCCTGGTCAGTAAGAAAGTTTCTTCTGTGACACTTGCCCCAGCATGGTGTCTACACCTATTTTTTCCTTATTACAGAGAGTGCTCATCTCAGCATCTCTGTCAAGATCTATTGCCACCTTTAATGACAAAGAGGTGATGAAAAGGGAAAAGAAAACCATTAAGGATAACTCATTTGTTCTTTGGATTTTCAAGTTAGTCATTCAACTCAAAGGCGATTTTCTAACAGATAGACAATGGCAAGTTGTTGATACAGTGTTTAGTTCCAGAGGCAATTCAAGCCTTTCTGGCTAATATGGTCTTGCACATGAGAGATGCTTTAGTTTCCATTGTCCTACGGTAATTTAATGAGGCAATACTGACTCAGCAGGTCTAAATGAGATGGACAAAGGACACATTTTTCCCCAAAATAACAAAATAGATAAAGTATGTTTTTTTCATTTTGGCTTTTTTGAAGTTGTTCTGTTTTGTTTAAAAGTAGAAGTAAAGTAGAGAACACATGAATCAAAGGGAAATGAACAAGGGTTATTCATAATTTGGAGTTAACAGAGTCATACAGTGTAATAAACTGATTTTTCTGGTCAAAGCTGCTTTGCTTGCACATAGCAGAGGCCACGCAAGCAGCTCACCAATGGCAGATCTTGTTGATGTTGCATGAAAAGGTGAAATTAGATGTCACTAGGTAAGATGGGAAACAGCTGATGATGGGCACTATTGCGGCTTCATCTCCATCCCTCTTTGTCTCTGCTTCTCTCTGCACTTCTCCCTTCTCTCTTTTCTTCCTCTTTTTAATCACATTATTCTTTTTCCACTTTTAGCTGGTCAGGATTTCAGCACTTGCTGAATTCAGCACCCTTATCCAACATGATCTTTCATCTCAGTCTTTCAATATCCCAATTTCATATCCCAAAGAAAGGAATGTTACTGGATCAACTGGAAGCAGATGTTCATGCCTGATCAAGTAGCTCTTGTAGGGAATGGGTCACAGGACACAAGCCTGACTACCTGGGGGCACTAATACTTGGTTGCTATGAATGATTGGAGTTGAAAACCAGAAAATAAACCTCCCCACATGTCAGCTATATTGAGGAGTCACCTGCATCAAACTTAGATCACCACCTACTTAAAAAACTGGGAAATTAATGCTTTTTTTTTACCATCAACAATGGGGAATATCTCTGCCTTGATCTACTCTGCCTTGCAGCCCAGCAGTCTCTCTTGTACTTATTATAGTGGAAAGAGGTACGGACCAATGATAGCCACCTGGGATATTTCACACCCAACCAACCTGGTTTTATGGTCTTGATTAAAACTACTTTAATCTCTGTATGAGCCTCTGGTTTAGAAAAGGAGAGAAAGAGAGAATGAATGAATCTAGATAATCTTTGAGATTCCCTGCAGATCAAATATGCATTACACTCAGTTATTTTGGCAGAATCAGTGTTAAACTCAAGTTGATAAATGTCATAGAAATGACTGTAGCTTCTCTCTTTATAAGACTGGCCTATTTCCTATTTAACTCTCTCCCATCTCATTGCATTTCATTCCACTCTGAAGATCACTAATATCACACACTACCTCTAGCGGCCTGAGCATGTCAGGAACATTTTTCTATGTCTTTGTTATCGCTGTTCTCTTAGCCAAGAATGCCATTGGCACCATTCCTTGCTATTGAAATGCTACTTACCCCTCAAGACCCAGTGAAAACATCACCTCTTCTCTGCAGCCTTTCCTGATAAGAATTAATTGTCCTTTCTTTTCAGGCACAAGATACTAATGTACCTCTTCTAGCATGAATTTCATTAGGCTTTAAGCTACGCTTATTTGATACTTTATTCTATTTCACTTTCTAAGTCATAAATGCCTAAAGCACATGGATTATTTCTTGGACATCTATGTACCCTCCACGAGCACCTAGCAATCATTTAGAACAAAGTAGACATAAACACTGAATGAATTAATGAATGAATAAGTGAATACTCATTAAATAATAAAATCAGAAATCAAGTATTCATGAAAGCATAAAATATTTTACAAACAAAACTTAAGGAATTTCTTCATGATACAATGAGGTAACACAATGCCAGAATTATTTTTGTAAGAATTTTTATCACTCAAACTTATCAATATTATATCTAATCATGGTCACCAATCCAAGTAACCAGGTCAACAGTAAATCAGTAAAATAATTTCTTCTTCACCTTTATAATATGGTTTTGTATTCAAGCATCCAAATGTTTGAAATTAATTTCCTTTGCTCACTGTCATGCATCATCATGATCTTCAATGAAAATGTTAAGTGTTCTCTACTCCAAGTCCTCTAAAAGGCAAATATTTTATCTAGCCTGCCTTTTATGCCTGCTCTTTAACCATAAGTATCTGACCTTGCTGTATTTCTGACTTTATCCTCAACATCATTTTAACTAGTTGCTCTAGTTTCATATTGCAAAAATGTGGCAAGGTCAGCAAGCTTGAATGTAACACTGTCACCCCCTGCTGCCTTGGACTCCATGACTGAGTATAGTCGGTTCTGTAAAAACAAGTTATAGTCTTCTTTGGGGTATTGCTCAATTGCATGAATGCATGTCTACAGGTCTTGGACTGCAATTGAGTTTCTTTTGAGGCAAATTTAGAAAATACCAACATTTCAGTACATGGTTTTGTAATCAATTCCTCATTCTGTTGTGTCCTGACCTTATGGCTACTTGACTTTAAAAATTGATGAGCAAAGACGATGCCTAGCAAGGGAGAATTTGTCTGTGATTTTTCAAATTATCAAGCATGTCTCCAACCTCAGTGGAAATTCGAAGTTTCTTGCAACAATATCACTAATGGTATTGCTCTGTCTTCACAGTTAGTGCTATTGTTTTCTCCCCTCCATTCCAGAACTGGTCAAAAAGTGAGGTCAGTTTTGAGAATAACTGTGTTATCTTCCTTGCAAATACGTCTTCAAAGTAGAATATATTCTCATCTAGTCGAGCTGGTTTGTGTTGAAGGAGTTGGAATAAGGGGAAAGAATAATATTTTAATGTTCCACCCAGTCTATTGATTCTATGTTATAAAGAAATGAAAATAGTTTAACTACTTCAATGGAAAATGTTGATCCAAAGGTACAGATTGGAAGAATAAGCTTTAGTGATCTATTGTACTACATGATGACCACAGTTAATAATAATGTATTGTATATGTTAAAATTGCTAAAATAGACTTTTAATGTTCTCACCATAAAAAATGATAAATTGGTGAGGTGATGAATATGTCAATTAGCTTGATTGAAACTTCCTATAATGTAAACATACATCAAAGCATCACATTGTACCCCATAAATATACACAATCTAAGTTGTCAATTAAAAATAAATGTTAAAAAGCAAAACAAAACAGTATAGATTCATAAGTGAGACCTTAAAGGAGCCCCAAAGAACGTGGAATTGAGAAGGTCCTTTGGACATACTAGCAGTCAAAGGATGTGATTGACCATGCAGAGGAGTGCACTAAGAGATCACCAGTAAATGTGTGACCAAAAAAAAAATCTGTGAAATCCAAACTTACCAATCAAGGTGATCTGGGCATCAACTCAGGTACGCAGAACAAAGATCCACTTGCAGTTGCCTGAAACCTCAAACTCATCTCCGCATTGCCCTCTACAGGCAATGGAAATTACAAAAAAAAAAAAAAAAAAAAAATGACACAGTCAGCCTGAAAATAAGAAATGGGAAGCCCTTAGAATTAAGAAAAGCAATTATTGTTTATACATCACGTCCTCCAGAATGAAAAACTACATCTGGGAGACACTGACACAGGCAATAGAAACAAAAATTCTGTTATATAAAAGAAACAAATCACTGGACATCCTCATATTCTAAAGAAGAATTCATTATTAGTCACCTGTTTCTGCATTCATTCTACACTCCCTAAAACCACCTTCTAATCATTAAAGTGACAATAATAGAAGGAGTTATTGGAACAAGGGGTTTGAATACTCCAGTTAATAGTAAAGATTATTACTTATTGTAAATTAATGCATCTTCCTTAATTTATTCATAAATCTTCCACAAGTTAAAAAGAATAAATATTTCTTAATCCAGACAACAGAAAGTGCTCTGGGAAAGATATGATTGTGATACTGCAAATTAAGGATCACATGCTAAACCTTGGAAAAAATGTATGAAGATATTGTCAAGCACTGAGACCTTCCAATCATCTCTACTGCTAAAACAAACTCATCATTACCTTCTTTGTCTTTTAACTTCATACTGGAATATAATACACATACAGGAAGTAATCAGTTCACAATGGCATACCTTTTTTAATTTTCATAAATTGAACCTACCTGTCTGACCAACATACAAATCAAAATACATTTCAGCAACTCATATACCCCTTTCCAGTCAGTAACTCTCCTACAAGGACAAACCATTATTGACTTCCAATATCATTAAATAGTTTCTCCTGGTTTTAACATTTATAAAAGCAGAGTTATATGAAATATTCTCCTTTGTGTCTGGCTTCTTTCATTCAACATTATGTTTGTAAGAAGATTCTTCCATAATGTTGCCTTTAGTTGTTCATTCTCATTGCTGTGTAGTATTTCATTCTATAACTATATCACAATTTATTAACCAATTATCCTGTTGATCGACTTTCAGATAGTTTCTGATTTGGAACAAACACAAATAGTGCTATCAGCATGTTTGGGGGTATATTTTTAGGAGTAGAGTGGCTATGTATGAGTCTGAACAGCTTTAGTAAGTAATGTCAAAAACAGGTTTTTCAAGGCACGGTACTAGTTTTCACTCTTACTAACAATATGAGTTACAATTACTGTATTATCTTCATAAATGCTTTATTATAATCTTTTAATTTATAATAAATATGATCTCCTTTGTGTTTACCTAGTTCGTTGATCTCTTATAAATATTTTTGAATCAAAAAGTTATAAAGTACATAATTTGTTGCTTCAAATAGCATATTAAATCATCATTGCTGTATGAGGTCTCATACAGTAAGTGATGCAGAGATTTAAGTTTCCACATATATATATGAAATACATAGAATATATATTCTAACCAATCACTGGCAAATAACGTTACAACAATAATTTTTTAGCAATTAGAGCTTTAGTGCAAAATGAAAAATTTAGAAACCTCTTTCATTTCTTCGCAACAGAACAGAGAATTTTTAGCACACTGTAAAATATAAAACTGATTTATGCAAAAAAATATTTTCAGGAACTTTGATTAGAAAATTAAAAAGTCCCGACTGAGAATTCCTTTCCAGTTTGACAGTGATTAAAAGCATATCATCAGTCAGAACATAACTGTCTACAAATGAAAAATTCTTGTCTCTGAAGAAGAATGTTGAAGCCAATTATGCAAATACACAGAAGGGAGAAAGACAAGATTTTAAACCTCTTCATATGGCCAGAGAGTGCATTTTGAAACCAATCTCAGCTTTTATGGTTATTATTCTGTAAATCTAAAAACAAAACAAACAAACAAACATGTACGCACTAGTTTTCTGACGTTAGTCTGAGACAACTGTGACCCCTACTGTCCACATGTGCTTGCACATTAGATTCTCAAAGCAAAGCTCAGCATTGTTGCTGAATATTCTTTGTGATTTGATGAAAAAAGGCCACTAGGCAGAAAACCAATGCAAGATCTAAAAATACACTTCTAATTTTCAAGAAAGAGGTAATTCAGCAAAATTTAAAGGAAGTGCCATTGTGTGATCATGTAATAGCTCTATTTTTCTCCAATCTTTCCTGCAGACTAGCCCCAGGTGTTGCACCTGTCCCTCTTCTGCCCCCATTTATATATGGCTAAGATTGTAATGTAAAAAGAATGTCTTGATGTATTTAGTTTAAAAGGGCATACATAGTAAGAAATGTTGTCACCCACAGCAACTACAACCCCTATTTTTATTGGTTGTTTAGGTTTCTCACTTCAAATTCAGGAGTTAATTCAAGTTTCCCCATGTGTGGAAAAGTACACTTTGTGGTATTTAACACATTCAGTATATTAGCAGGCTCTCCAGATACCTGAGTGGGACTTTTATGCAAAATTCAGCCTCCAAAGCATAGGCTCTCACATTAAACCATTCTGTCCTTCACATTGTATTACATTTAGAATTCAGAACACAGCACAGAGATACAAAGAAAGAAAAAAACAATTTCTTCAAAGACCAATAGGACATGTTTTTCTACCTTTATGAATTAAAATCAATAAATATTTATTTATTACCACTCTGTAACCCAAACATTGCCTCATTCTAAAAAAAATCAAAGTGTAAAGGACAAAGGGCAGAGGACAAGGACAGGTAAGTCCCAGAGGGAAGAAATACCCACTAAACACTTGAAAATATGCTTAACCTCCTTATCATTGAGGTGTGTACATTAAAACAATGAGATAACAATCTTCATTTTCACATTGGCAAAATTGACATTTGGCCCTGGTAATTATTAGCAAAGATATACAGTATTTTAATTGATTGTGCCTACAGCTATGGGAATCTAAAATGGTTCAACCTGTCAGGAGTTGGAGAGCAATCTGATAAAATCTAATAAAATTGAAAAGAAACATATTCCATGATCCAAAAGTTCCATTGCTTAGGGAAATTTTTATATAGAACTATGTATAGGAGATATATATGTATGTGTATATATATATATACACATGTGTATATAAACATATTCTTTGCAGCATTGTTTATAATATATAAGAACTAGAAACAGCATAGAAGTTCATCACTTGGGAAATACATAAATTAAATATGGCGTATTCACATAATGGAACACTACACAGCAATTAGAAAGAATGAACTATGTCAAAAATGCAATATTGCATGAAAGAGGTAGACACAGAATATGCTAGTATGATTGCAATGATATTCACATGTGTATGATATGAATGGCTTCCCCTAGAACTGTGTAGTGCCTGACACAGTACTTAGTAAGATTTGTTAAATGGATATTAATGATAGAAAGATATACAGAATCTGTGTTTGAGTGTGCCTGGGTGTGTATCTATATATAGCTATATCTATATATCCATATCTTTTATATATCTATATCTATCTGCAAGAGAATAGTCATGACCAGAAAAAAATATACTAAATTCATGATAGGATTACTTCTAGGAATAGAGAAGGGAATTAAAACCAAGAGTTGTTGTTTAAGGGATTTTAGTTTCATTTATAACATTATTTTCTTTAAGAAATGATCAAAACAAACCACAATGAAATATTAATGTTATTCTGGGTAGTAGAATAATAATGCTTATTTTCATTCCTTCATTCAAAACATATATTTTTGTGCCTACTATGTGCCATCCATCTTCTTAGTGAAGTGAACAAGCAGAAAATAAAATAGAGAAATATACCCATACCCATGATGAAAAATTCTGTCTTTCATATTATTTATTTTGCTTTTTTGTATTTTTTTGTATTTTTTTTTTTTT
>CAUYRT010012177.1:0-48837 GCA_963574885.1 Lepilemur ruficaudatus | reverse complement strand
AATGTTATCTACCTCCTGTCTCTCTTTTCAGAATCCTTCTTAATTTTGAGTGCATAAAGATTTTGCAACACATTCAAAAAGTTCCAGTGACAACTTTCATATTTTCTAAATAGACACTAAATGGCCTTTGATTCTCCTTGTTATTTTTTTGATTTTAAGGAATTGCTATATTGCATGATTACAGTGGGCAAGAAAACAGGAGAAAAAACCCCAGTTAGATAAATTTTATTTTACTTTTAATCTCTGCTTAAAGTTGCCCTTGCGTTTAGGCGCTGAAACTTTTACGTTGTATGCATCAGAATTCTAACGCCTCATGAAGTTCAAACTCATGTCAGCAGAGAGGATGACTAAAACAGCTGTAACAATTTGGATCTTTATTGCCCCTGTATACTTTTAGTAATTTCCTCTCTTGCTAATCACATTCCATGCACAAACTCTCCTAACCCAAATTTTCTTCTTGAAATACTGATTTGTTCCTTAATGCTTCTTTGATAATGCCTATTTCTCTGTTCTAAGATCATTGCACTTTGATTATTTATCTGGTCTTTGCTTTACATCAGAGAGCCGTCTGTGACCGCGTTGATACCGGAGCAGGAGAAAGACCAGCAGTGGCTGACCTTACGCTCCAGCTGGGAGAGCCTCACCGGGACCACTTTGCACGAGCTGCTGGTAAACCGGTAAAAAGATCCTTTCACGAGAGCTGTGCAGGGGGGTCGGGTTACAGAGCAAGAGTTTATAATCTGAGCCTTTCCTCCATTTTTCCATTCTTAACATAATCCAATTTGTCGTATCAGTAAAAAGCTTCCGTAGACTGGCTGTTGGCCTTTACATTTACACATTGGTTCTATTTCTAGACAAAGATTTTTTTCATATCCTATTTGAAATAAACTCTCATGTCTGCATTTCCTAGAGATGCCACGTGGGACTAGTTAACAGAGGAACTGAAGTGTAATGGTAACTAATAAAACTTGGAGAGTTTGAGAAAAGAATAGACACAAATGAAATTATAATCAACTGGCCTTGAAAGTACTGTTAAGTTTCCCCTAAGAACAGGATGGCGTCTTAAACGGGGTTGCCTCCTTTGTCTGTGGGTGGGGTGTAGGGAAAAGATAAAATGAGGAAATTAACAATTTATTAGGTTCTTATCACATTATAGGCACATAGCTAGGTAGTCTCACATACATTGATCATTTACTTCTCCCAGTGAACTTGTGAACTATGGATAATTATCCAATTTTTACAGCTGGGGAAACTAAGGTTTAGAATAGTTAAATAATTTGCTCAAAGCTCACAGCCCACAGATGGTAAGTGTTAGTGTCTGAACTCAAACTAAGTTTATCTTCCTCCAAGGCTTATAATAAGTGCTACCACTTTTTAGGAATTTTAAAGAAAAAAAACAAAAATGGACTATTTCCCCTTAAAATGTCTTGACATGTTCTTCTTAGACCAAACTCTATAGCCAAATTGCTGAAGATTTGCCAACTGAAGTATTTCTTTCAAAACAATAATCTGAATCTTTCAACAGAGTGAAATTTATTTCCCCAAACCGGGAATTCCAGGAAAATCCTCTCAGGCCAAGTAAATGAATAAACAAATAACTCATTCTAAATTGAGAGTTGGTAGACCGAGTTCTAGTCCTGACTCACTAATTAGATGTATAATCTTATATAGCCACAGTTTCCGACAGGGAGTTGCAATGCATAGTCTTTGATTACTTTTCCTATTTCCTTTTTTTTCCTTTATTGAAGTACAATTTACATATCATGCCTTTACTCCATTTTAAGTGTACAATTAAATGATTATTAGTAAATTTACCAAGTTGTACTGTTATTCACGTAACTCAGTTTTAGAGGATTTCCTTCCCCCTATTGAGACCCCTCATCCCCATCCCCAACTACATTTCAAGCATGCCCCTCCCCTCCACAGTGCTCACCACATCCCTCAGATGTGGGTCTACCCCCCACCCCCCAAATCCCTAGTGAGCACCACCACCATTTGAGCCCCATAGTGTTAATCAGTACCAATTTGATGGTGAGTACAGGTGGAACCCATTCTTCCGGTCTTGTGTCACCTCACTTCAAATAATGGGCTTAAGCTTAATCCAGGATAATATAAGCGGTGCTAGTTCACTGTCATTTCTTAAAATTGAGTAATATTCCATTGTAAACATATGCCAAATGTTAATAATCCACTCATGAATTGACGGGCACTTGGGTTGTTTCCACGACCTAGCAATAGTGAATTGTGCTGCCATAAACATTCGGGTGCAGATGTCTTTGTAACAGAATGTATTATGCTCTTCTGGGTAGAGGCCTAATAATGCTATTGCTGGATCGAATGGTAATTCTAATTTTAGCTCTTTGAGGAATCTCCAAATTCTTTTCCACAAAGGTTGCACCAATTTGCGGTCCCACCAACAGTGTAAGAGTGTCCCTATCTCTCCACATCCTCGCCAGCATTTGTTGTTTTGGGGTTTTTTGATAGAGGCCAGTCTCACTGGGGTTAGGTGGTATCTCATTGTGCTTTTGATTTGCATTTCTCTAATGATTATAGATGATGAATATGTTTTTATATGTTTTTTGGCCATTATTCTGTCTTCTTTGGAAAAGTTTCTGTTCATCTCCTTTGCCCATTTATAAATGGGGTTTTTTGATTTTTTCTTGTTAATTCTTTTGAGTTCTAAGTAGATTCTTGTTATCAGACCTTTGTCGGAGGTGTAGAGAGCAAATATTTTCTCCCATTCTGTGGGTAGTCTATTTGCTCTAGTATCTGTATACAGGAAACATATCTAACCCACAAGGATGCATTCCGGCTGAGGGTCAAGGGATGGAAAACGATCATCCAGGCAAATGGAAGTCAAAAGAAAGCAGGTGTAGCTGTACTATTTGCAGACAACATAAGCTTTAGAATAACAAAAGTAAAAAAGCATAAAGATGGCCACTTTATAATGGTGAATGTGCAGAAGCTTTTTAATTTAATCAGGTCCCATTTATTTATTTTTGTTGTTGCTGTGATTGCCTTTGGGGTCTTCTTCATAAATTCTTTGCCTAGGCAAATGTTTAGAAGAGTATTTCCAACATTTTCCTCTAGAATTCTTATAGTTTCACACCTTAGGTTTAAGTCTGTTACCACCATGAATTGATTTTTGTGAGCAGTGAAAGGTGTGGATCCTGTTCAGTCTTCTACATGTGGCTATCCAGTTTTCCCAGCATCATTTACAAAATAAGTTTTCTTTTCCCCAGTGTATGTTTTTGTCTGCTTTGTCAAAGACTAGATGGCTATATGAGGCTGGTTTTATATCTGGGTTCTCAGTTCTGTTTCAAAGGTCTATGTCTCTATTCTTGTGCCAGTCCCATGATGTTTTAATTACTATGGCCTTGTTGTATAGTTTGAAGTCTGATAAATTGATGCCTCCCATTTTATTTTTCTTTTGCCTAGGATTACTTTTGCTATATGGGGTCTTCTCTGGTTCCATATGAAGCGTAAAATTATTTTTTCTATATCTATGAAAAATGATGTTGGAATTTTAATAGGGCTCGCATTGAATCTGTAGCTCACTTTGGGTAGTATAGACATTTTAACAATGTTGATTCTGCTGACCCATGAGCATCATATGGTCTTCCACCTGTTTATATCCTCTGCTATTTCCTCCTCGGTGTTTCATAGTTCTCCCTGTAGAAGTCTTTTACCTCCTTAAATATATTCTTAGGTACTTTATTTTCTTTGTTGCTATTGTGAAGGGTATTGAGTCTTTGATTTGGTTCTCAGTTTGACTGTTATTGGTGTATATGAATGCCTCTGATTTGTATGTATTGATTTTGTATACTGAGACTTTACTGAATTCATTTATCAATTCCAGGAGTCTCTTGGTTGAATCCTTGGGGTTTTCTAGATATAATATCACATCATCAGTGAAGAGTGAGAGTTTGATCTCTCTGCCCCCATTTGGACTCCCTTAATACCCCTGTCTTGTCTCATTGCTCTAGCAAGGACTTCCAGCACTATGTTGAATAGAAGTGGAGATAGTGGGCAACCTTGCCTTGTTCCAGTTCTAAGTGGGAATGCTTTCAATTTTTTCCCATTCAGTATGATGTTGGCTGTGGGTTTGTCATATGTGGCTTGTATCATTTTTAGGATAGAATCCTCCCCAACATATTTTATAAAGCCAGCATAACCCTGATACCAAGACCAGGAAAGGACACAACAAAAAAAGAGAAAACTACAGACCAATATCCCTTATGAATATAGATGCAAAAATTCTCAACAAAATCCTAGCAAACCAAATTCAAGTGCTTTTCAAAAAAATAATCCATCACAACCAAGTGGGCTTCATCCCAAAGATGCTGGATGGTTCGACATATGCAAATCTATAAGTGTAATTCACCACATAAATAGAAGCAAAAACAGAGAACATATGATCCTCTCAGTAGTCGCAGAAAAAGCATTTGACGAAATTCAACAGCCTTTTATGATAAGAATGCTTAACAAAATAGGCATAGATGGGGCCTATTATGATACAAGCCATATTATGTTTGTATTTGTCTAAAATATATTTGTCCATTCTTTTCAGAATTTTGTGATGCTGTTTTAGATGTGCTCTTTGTAAACAGCATTTAGTTTAATTTTGTCTTTTGATTCAGTTCACAAGTCTTTTAACATGGACCGATTATTTCATAGTTGCAAAATTTTAAATAACTAGCATATATTCCAGTGATGTTGTTCTTTGCTTTCTATTTTTCTACATTTCCATCTCTGTTGCCTCTTTCAAGTTTCTGTCTTGTATTTTTTTTTTTTAAGTATGGTCTATGGTTTCTTAACTTTTATGTCTTCCACTGTTTTGAAAAGTATAATTTTTGAAGAGTGGTTTCCTTTAAATTTTCTAAAGTTATGTTTAATTTGTATTCAACTCATTTTCAAAGTTGAGTAAAATAGTGTATTTGAGTGGTTCTATCTGAGACATGATGTTTCACACACTTTTACTTTCTTCTATCTCTTCTCTCCACTTCCTATTCAGTATAACATGGATTTTTAGATGCAGATAATTTTTATAATATTGCATAATTTTTACATTATGCATTTTTTTCATGAACAGAATTATACTACTTCTTTAAATCTCAGCTCAGGTGTTCCCCCACCCCCCACTCCTGCATCTTAAGTAAAGCCTTTGATTTTTCTATCTGGATTTATTTATAACGCCCCTTCTTCTTTGAATCTTCTGGATGTGTTCTTTCTAGTATGTTCCCTATTGGCATCATAACTATTCATTTAGATGTGTGTCTCCCCAAGCCTTGGGATTTGCCCAATAAAAGAATACCATTCACAGTTTAGTTGTGATTCCCTTTTGTCTAAAATCAATTGATCACGTATCTTAGGTACAAGACATATTGCTAGGTGCTGTGGAGGAGTTCCATAAATTTAAACTACTATCAGAAGTTTTATATTGTTGGTTACAGGTCACACAACCCTGCTCATTGGTTAATATTGATTTAACCTAGTAATTTACACAAGTTCCTAGTATATGTTTATTCTGATTGAAACTTCCTTTTATCCTAGATGGGAGGTGGAGTATGGATGAAAAGAATTTCAATTCATTTAGATTTGGGTATAATGTGGTAGGTTCAATTCTTAATTGAGCTGTTGCACAAATGAAATGTTTTCTAAGCAAAGCAAGCATGACACTTCTGTTCTTTGATACCCTATGCTTTGGTTTCAAACGTGGTGCAGCTGCTGCTGTCCCCATCACTGAAAGCAAGAACTCCCTCCCTAAAGTTTAGTGTTACTGATACCATTTATGACTCTAGGCACACCACTCATTGATAACACCCTATTTTTACTCAGAAGGAAGCTAAACTTATTGGTTTCTAGAATGTATCCAAATTATAGTACAAAGTTTCAAATTTATGTTGTCAAAATTGATAAAAAAAAGATTTCATAAGAACAATCTGATTCCAAGTGTAAGTGATGTATCTGAGCATTGCAATTCCAAGTACGAAATTCCAATATCAGCAAAAATGTATACATGAGTATGTATGTATATAATGAGGGATAAATAAACCCATTATGTCCTGCTTACATCATATTTTATTATGCAAGTTACTTGTAATATATTAAAACAAAAATGAAACCTAAATATAAGTATTTAAGTTTGTGATCAAAATATAAATTAACAAATAAATAAATACAAGGAAAATAGTAGAAAATGACTTTCCCATTCCCACTTTCCCAAATTCTCAATTAGCTTCAGTGCTATAAATTGACTCCACTTTCTTTCCCCACTCCTCCCTACCAAATTATAAGGCTTTGAAATTCTACACTCCCAAAAGAAGGAGGTGGTACCTTGTGCTTATGTGCCTCTTCAGCTAGGTGAGACAGGTTTTTCTGTCTTTTGTTCACATACTGAATCTTGAATATACAGAGAGGCATTAGAGTTTTCACGGTGTTTTGCTTGCCTTAAAAATTTCCCAACTTATATTTTCTCATGTCCATTTGAAACTTTTCCTTTTTAGAATAAAAGTGTATGAGATTACCTGCTACTTTCTTCTCTCTAAGAGAACACTGTAGGGGCTACAAGGAAATACCTTGCTGTAAGGAAATAGTTAAAACTACGTTTTAACTGTGTCCTTAGCAAAAGCAAGTCATTTGTTCTCTTGAACTCAAAGGATGTAGGTTTCCATGCGAAAGGGGTTTGTTCTCTAATCCAATTCTTATTGAAGGGCTTAGACTGCAAAAGCTAGGTAAGTGTTGAAGAAATAATTTTTGCACAGCTTCATTAAGGAATGAAGTGGTTGGGAGTGAGGATTAGATAATTTTATAATGAGTTCCTTACTTAGTGTTGAATTATGTTTTTCTATAAAAATTATTGTTATACTTAGAGATGGTATACCTCCTTGTGAATAAAAACATGTCAACATTTGTAAATTCATTTATGTGATTTAAAAATCAAATTTGGAAGCTTTCAAAATTAAATGTGTGTGTATGTATATATATATACATATACATATTATTTTGGAAAGGAGAGCTTTATTTCTCATAAAGAGTTGCAGGCTGTGGGTGGCCCTTTTGGTAGGCTGGAAGGCCAAGCCTGGCCGGAAGCCAGGAGCATGTGCTTCAAGGGAGGGACAGTGGGAACATGAATTTATGCTGGGTGGGGGATATACATATTTAACAAGCTATAAGAGGAGTCCTGAGTGTATATGAAAGGAGAATTTTTAAACTTCTGCTTCCAATACAGATGGAGTAATAGGAGCTAGATTTACCGTTTTATGTGAGATAACTAGAAAACAAGGTGAAATACCTGAGAAACACTGAGGATCAGGCTTAGTATTTGGACAATTAAAGATGGGAAACTAATTTTAGTTCCATGATTGCCTTGGTTTACTGCCTTGAGAGTTTCTAAGCCATGGTACAGGTAGAGAGAACCTAAGCAGAGCTTGGTAGACTTTCTGAGTTGGGAAGATGGGCTGGGAATATGGAGTGATAAATAAAATCTGTAGTTTGGGGTCAGGTGCCAGAGGACAGAAGGTTGTATAGGGAGGAAAATTTTGGAGATCTGAGGAGAGTTCCATTTGAGTATTTAGCAGAGTACTGATAGGCACATGTGCATGAGGAAAATATCTGAGGCTGGACAAGAACCATTTGAGAGTATTAGCAGGGAAGAGTGACTGCCACTCCCACAGGGTTGTCGATAGTACCTACCATTCAGACTCAAAAACTTCATAATTTGCAGGGCATCAGGTACAGAACTCAGAAGGATATTGCTTCATTAATGAAGAATAAGTAGCCTTAGGCTAAATGCTGCTCTGATCTCACCTAGCACATCTTAAAAGAAAGATTTCAAAGAATCAAACTGTTTCTAAGTAATTTAACTACATTCCAGAACAAAGTTTAAAAATATTTATAATAAAAGAAAAATATTCAGTACCTAACATGGTAAAATTCATAATGTCTGTTATCAATCAGAAATTACCAGGAATACAAAGAAGCAGGAATATGCTACCATTAATAAAAGGTAAAATTAATTAGTTAAAGCAACTCAGAATTATCAGGCAATGACATTAATATAGATATTATAATTGTATTTCACATGTTTTAAAAGTTTGATAGAGACCTGGAGGATACAAAATTACACAAATTGAATCCAAGATAGTAAAATTATAATTTCTAAGATGAAAAAAATACACTATATCATTGCAGAGGAAATATTAGTGAGCTTGAAGATATAGCAACAGAAACTATCCAAAATGAAACACAGGGATAAACAAAGTATAAAATATTTGAATACAGCAACATCGAACAATGGGACAACTTCAAGGAGCCTAACACATAAGTAATTGGAGTCCCTGAAGTAGGTGAGGTAGAACAAATAATGGCTAAAATGTTTCCAAATTTGATGAAAGCTGTAGTTGTATATATTCATAAAGCACAATAAATCCTAAATGTGAAGAAAACTACACCTAAACATATTATAATGAAATTGCTCAACACCAGTGATATAGAGAAAATCCTAAAAGCAGCCACAAGATTGTTACATAGAAAGGAAAATTATAAAGATTACAGCAGATTTATCTGAGAACAACGCAAATTGGTGAAACAATTGAAAAAATTGCAAGAGGAAATAGACAAATGCACACTTATAGATCAAGATTTCAATATCCTTTCTCAATTTTTGATACAGAAAGCCAGAAACAATATGGAAGACTTGCAAAATACTATCAACCAATTTGAACCAGCTGACATTTATAGAACAGTCCACCAAGGAACAACAGAGTAAACATTCTATCCAAGTACACACAAACCATTTACCAAAATAGACTTTATTCTGGATGATAAAATAAGTCTCAATACATGTAGAAAGTTATCTGGAAAATTCCCAAATATTTGGAAATCAAATAACAGACTTCTAAATAATTCATGGGTCAAGGAGGAAATAAAAAGTAAAGTTAGAAATTATTTTGAATTGAATGAAAATGAAAAATAGAACATATCAAAATTAGATGCTACCACCTTAAGAAATTAGAAAAAGAAGGGAAATTAAACCCAAAGTAAACAGAACACAGATTATAGTGGGAATAGGCATTAAAATAGGAGACAGAAGAACACTAGAGAAAGATCAATAGAAGCAAAAGCTGGTTCTTTGAGAAGAGCAAGAAAATTGGTAAACTTAGAATCCAAGTGATTAAGAAAAAAGGGAGAAGACACAAATTACCTATATCAAGAATGAGAGAGATGACATCACTACAGATTTCACAAATATTAAAAGGATGACTTTATAGAAATAAATTCAACATCTTAGATGAAATGGACAAATTCCATGTAAGACACAAATTGCCAAAATTCACTGAAGAAGAAATAGATAACTTGAATAGCTATGTAAATATATACACATGCATACATATATTTATATATAGATAAAAGAAATTGCATTTGTAGTTAAAAACCTATCCACAAAGAAAACTTCAGGTCCAGATGCCTTAAATAGTGAATTCTACCAAATAGAGAATACTTTCCAACTCATTACATGAAGCTATTATTATCCTATTTTCAAAACCAGAAAAAGACAATACAAGGAAAGAAAGGTACACATCATTATCTCTCATCAGCACAGATGCAAACATTTTTTTTAACATTTTTAAACAAATCACATCTAACAATTTATAAAAAGAATAATTCACTGTTACTAAGTAGGGTTTATCCCAGAAATGCAATCTTGGTTAAACATCTGAAAATTGATCAATGTAATTTATTATATAACTAAAAACTATGTAATTTAACTCAATAGATACAGAAAAGGGTTTTGACAAAATCAAACATTGATTCTTGATAAAAACTGTCATCAAACTAGGAATAGGAGGGAGGGTCCTTAAATGGTGAAAGACTGGATGCTTTCTTCCAAGGATCAGGGACAAGACAAATATTTCCACTCTCACTGTTTCTATTAGTATTGTTCTATAGGTTCTAGCCAATGCAATAAGGCAAGGAAAAGAAAAAAAAGACAGACTGTAATGGAGGAGGTAAAACTGTCTTTATTCAAAGATGACATAATTGTCTATATAAAGTCTGATGGAATCTACCAAAAATTTACTAGAACTAATATATAAGTTTAGTGAGGTTGTATGATATAAGATCAATACACAAAAATAATTGTATTTCAACATACTTGTAACTAACAATCAGATATTGAAATTAAGAAAGCATTACCATTTGCAATAGCATCAAAATATGAAATCCTTAGGAATAAATCTAACAATAATGTACAAAATCTGTACACTGAAAACTATATATACTAATGATGAAATAAAGGAAAAAAGACCTAAACAAATGGAGAGGTATACTATATTAATGGGCCAAAAAACTCACTATTGTTATGATGTAGATTCCTCTCGCATTGGCTTATCAATATAAATGCAATTCCAATAAAAAATTCAATAGATTACATTTTTAGACATTGGCAGGCTGATTATAAAATTCATATGGAAACAGAAATGACCTAGAATTTCTCAACAACATTTAAAAAGAACATAGTTGGTGGACTTAAACTACCTGATTTCCAGACTTATCATAAAGCTGCGGTAATCAAGATAGTGTGGTATTGATGTCAAGACAGATATACATCAGTGGAACAGAATAGAAAGTCCAGAAATAGACCTACACATATACGGACAATTAATTTTCAATAAATATGCAAAATCAATCCAGTGGGAAAAGAATAGTATTTCTAAGAAATGGTGCTGGAGCACTTGAATCTACATATGTAAAAAACAAATGGTAAACAAACAAACAAAAAAACACACTTTAATCCATACCAGGTATCAAATAAAAATAAACTTAACTCAAAATGGATTATAGTTCTAAATGTAAAACCAAAAACTATAAACTTTCTACAAGAAAACCTGGAAGGAAATTTTTGCAAATTTGAATTGAAAAAGATTTCTTAGATACAGCACTTAAAGCAAAATCTATACAAGAAAATGTTGAGGAATTGGACTTCACCAAAATTAAAAACTTCTTGTTTTTGATACTGTTAAGAAAATGAATGAAAAGACAAGCTGTGGACTAGGATAACATATTCACCAACCACATTTTTGATAAAGGACTTATATTTAGAATATATGAAAGAATTCTCAATACTCAAAGAAAAAATCCAATAAAAGTTGGCAAACTAAACAGATACTTCACTAAAGAAGATAATACAGATGGTAAATAAGGATATGGAAAGTCCCTTGATGTCATTAGTCATTAGAGAAATGTAAATCAAAATCACAGTAAGATTACAGTGTGAGTCTATTAGAATGGCTAAAATTAAAAAGATTGAACTTACTAAGTATTGGTCAGGACGTGGTAGAAATGCATTTTGGAAAACAGTTTGGCAGTTTCTTAGAAAGTTAAACTATATAGCTAACATATGACACAGGCATTCCACTCCTAGGAATCTACCCTGCAGGAAATAAAATATATGTCGAAATATCTAATGAAGATTTTGTTGTTGTTGATCTTGTTTTTTTTATTGGCTTTATTTGTAATGAGCGCAAACTACAAACAACCTGAATGTTCTTCAACACGTAAGTGGACAAACTGTGGTATATTTACATAACAGAACATTACTCGGCAATAAAACAATATGAACGATGGATAAATATAAGTATATTTATGAATATGGTTGAATTTTTAAATAATTGTGCTAAGTCAGTGAAACCAGGCAAGACAGAGTACACACTGTGTATACTGTAGTACCATCCCATATGATTCTATTTATTAATATATAATAGAACTCTAGAATTAAAGTTAGCAAACTCAATGCTGTTTTGAATACAATATTTAGTTTTTATAATTTATTTTAGATACTGGGAATCTCTGTAACTTCTTTGTAGAGAAATGCGTTAATACTGATCTTAATTCTTAATAAGAACTAATCATTTGAAATTTTGGCTCATTTAAAAACTGGCTTGCAAGAGTATTAAATCTTTTGGGAGTCTTTGACTAAAATTAAGAAATGTTAAGTTTGAAATGGATTTTTCTTTTTAACTTTCTCTCAAAGATAGTTTATTCCTCTGGCTTGCGTTAGATGTTTGGCATAAAATATCTAGTAAACTTTATACAAATACCGAATATGACTTCAGAGATCTATAAAGGATTCAATATATTTTATCTTTTTTTCTGATATTTTCTCTGAAGGAAACACAATAAGGAAAATATGACCTTCATAGTTTCATCATCTGTGAACAACCTTGAATGGAAAATGTGCTGTGAGAAGCACGTGTCCATCCTCAGAAGCTATGGCGACTTCTCTAGGTAGGGGGCATGTTCTGACAACAGAAAGCTCTCCTCAGGAAGTTTGCAAGGTGGGACTTTATTTTGACATCAGCCTCTACATAATTGTAAAAATATTTTTAACTAGATTTTATGGTATTTTGATTTTGCTTTTTAAATGAAGGTTAACTTCAAATGTCTATCAGGCGTGAACCCATAACCCCCAACATATCCCAATATTGTTAGAGATCATCAAGGTTCCTGGTACCTGAACCAGGGCATCTGGGCATGAATTTTATAGCAGCATCTGTGTTCTCTGGTGAGACCATTGCACACATAGATTCTTCCTGAAATTTGAGATGAATAAGGAGGATTCTCTATAGTTCATATACTCTTACTCATTGTCTCATTGTGAAAATTTTCAAACTTTTACATTTGTCAATAAATTTTCTATTGGCATTCCTTGACTTTATGCATTTATTTATTTGTTTTGGACCCATGGTTGATACAAAAAGCATCTGGGTAAGGGATAAGCATGAAGAAAGATATGCAAGCATTGGCAGTAAAGATGAACACAACACAAAAATATTCTTTAAAAATATGTATACCCTTGTCTGTCTTCCCCACCTTCTTGAATAAAATAATTTACAGGGAAAAAAATCTATAATGTTGGGCTGAATTTAGGAAAAATTAATACAGTTAATATGGATAGTCTTTTCCCAAATATCCAAATATTTATGCTCTGTTATCAGTATCTAACTTGTGGATGCAATAGGCAATTCAAAAGTGTGATCATTACAGTATTTAAACAGACATAGTAAAACATAAAAGGGCAAATTTGGTAATAGATAAACTGATTTTGGCTAAAAAGAAAAGACCCTTAATCTGGCCTTGTGGATCATGTTTTTAACAGCACAAAGATTTTCCTATTTCATGTTTAAGAAACAAATAATCACCAGTTCTTTTTGGTATGTTGGAAAAATGTAAGATCTAAATTGAATATAGTAATGCCATATTTAATTAGATAGATTCTGTTAAACAATCCTCGTGACAAGTTAGTCTTAAATCAGCCATGGCAGTGAAAGTTAATCTCTAGTTAGACAGAACGCACAATATTTGATAGCACAACAAAATGACTATAATCAGCAATACGTTAGGGAATACTTTAAAATAACTAAAAGAGTGGAATTAGAGTGTTCTTAACACAAAGAAATGTTAAATGCCTGAGGTGTTGGATACTCCAATTATCCTGATTTGATTAATGTGATTGAATGCTTGTATCAAAACATCACATGCACACTATAAAGACATATAACTATTATGTATCCATAATAATTAAAAATTTAAAAAGTTAATCTCATGTACCAATTATTGTTGCTGCCATCTATGAGAGAGCCTTTCTTTTAAAACTGTTAAAAGGAAAGAAAGATGATTGATATTCACAGAAATGGTGTCCCTCCCACCCCATTTTTTTTTACAAGTTTCAATTTTGTTGAATTAGAACAGCACACGTAGCTGTGCTTTTTGCCATTCATCTGACTAAACGTCCACAACTGTACAGCACAGAGATCATAGAACATGTCTTCAAAGCTAATTAAATCAACATGGTGGGCATGATGGGCTCCTACAGCTGCTTGCACCAGGCCTGTGGCTTTGCAGTGCCTAAACCAAACGTGAGGCTGTGGGGTAATAAGCCTCTTGCTTCTCTCACCACCGTAACTTTCCTCCTGTACAGATCTTTACTGATTTACCATCAAGCACACTTTCGTGTTTTTTGTTTTATATTTTGGCCCACGTTTCACACATTTTGAAGAACTCGTTTCAGTAAGGCAACCATTTGTTTTTCCTGAGCACTCTTGTGTCCATTTTGATATGATAATCTCACTTAGTAAATGAAATAAGTCTTTTCTGCTAAAACTATGAGTTGAAAGAATATGACTTCTAAAGCATTGTTAATATTTCAAATTATTTTCATATCTGTTATCAATAGCCAAACCACAGAGTTTATTTTATGGTCATTATTTTATTGTTATCGCTGCAATAATCCTATGAAGCATTATTATCTTCAATTATCAGGAGATGAAACTAAAGTAACAAAGGTTGAGTAATTTAGGGCAGAGAGAACTGAGATTAATATCCAATTCTTTTGACTTCTGCCTTAGCTTTCTTTGTATCCAAGAAGAATATTGTCTTTGAAAAATAATTAGAGTCTTTTAATTGAGGGACTATATTCTACTAGCTTTAAATAATTCCTTTTTATATTTATTGGCCAGATATCTGTGAGCAACTTATGATTATATCCTTTTTTTTTTTTTTTTTTTTTTTGCCAACAGGGACATTGTCTTCTTTACAGCAAAAGAAGGAATCTTGACTTATTTCCTTCAGAAGTAAAAATATTTCTCAGTTTTCCACGTGTAATGCTTGATTTCTTCACTCCTGTCCCTGAAAGTAGGGCAGTCAGGACACCCCATGTAATTAAAGACAGAGCAATTTGCATGTGATAGATAAAATATAAGTTGCTACCCAGCCACTTTTGGTAAGCTCTTTTTGTCCTTTTACAGAAAGAGGTATTGCACTGTAACCATGCATACGTAACACATTATATACACACGTGCACACACAAACACTGGCCAAAGATAGAGCTGGGATGGAGCGCAAGCCTCAAGTTTCATGGAAGTGTTTTCTACTTTGGAGCAGAGCAGTCTTGTTCTTCTAAACCATCTGGCTCCTATTAGTGCAAGTTCTGCTGTCAGCATTTGCTTACATGGGAAGAGGCTCCATCTATGTCACCCTAGGGAGGACCGTTCTTTAATGGCTGGATTGGTTTAAGTTTTTATTTATCTTGTAGGACAAAATGGTAACACAAATAAATGCTTTATAAGACAGAAAGAATTCATTTTCAGAGTTTATTGTATTTATTTAAATATAGCAGAAATGTTCATTTCTGCCGTAGTCTTTTATAAACTGAAGCCATCTCAGTAAACTGTCAAAGCAGTATCAGACAGGCCTTTGACTATTGACATGACCATGGGAGAATATAAATTTAAAAAAAATCTTGTTCAGATTCTCCCTTTGTTTTGTCAGAGTTGATACATTTTGTAGTTCCTTTACTATCATTACAAGAAATAGTACGGTGTGTGTGCTAATTAAGAACTTGGACTCTGGAAACTTGGGTTTAAATCCTAGCTCTGCCACTTACCTACTGCTGTGTGATCTTGAACAAGTCACTTTACCTATCTGTGCCTTAGAATTCTCATCTGTAAAATAGAGATCCCAGTAATACCCACCTCATATGTATTTGCGAAGATTAAATGAATTAATACATTATACATTTACTGATTAAATAGGGTCTGGGCCATAGAGCTCACTAATTGTAAGCTGCTATTTTATTATAAGGAGGATATAAAAATAACCTTAATGTTCTCTTTGAAACATATTTAACAATATTTCATCAAAAGAAATTTTGACTTAATCATTGTTAGAGTTACAAAGTATTTTCTATGTATTAAAAAAAAAAAAAGATATGCAAATCCTTCTTAAGGCAACTCCAGTAATTGGATATTTTGAGACCAAGAAGGAAGTAAGGTTACTTTATAACTAGACCCATTGGGGTTAGATGTGAATTCATTTCAAATTCTTTCAGAAAATTCTACTTTCTTTCTTTTAGTTATTCTCTTCATACTTTGAAGAGAATATTCCCTCAGGGGATAGAGAGAAGAACTTTAATCACCGTCTTCTCTATTTCCTTATCCCAATTTTATTTGGCCAGCAAAGATCTCCTGGGAATCGCAGTCAATACCAGTCTCTCTCTCTTTCGGTCTCTCTCTCTGTCTCTCTCTCTCTACTTTCCCTCCCTTGCTCTGTCTCTCTCTCCCATTCTCCTTTCTCCTTCCCTCAGTTGCCTATAAAACCCTTTCTTCATTTTGCTTAATAAAATCTTACTCATTTACACATCCTTTGACACTCAGCCCAATTTTCACTTCCACAAAAAAAACTTTCACTGATCTTCCAGAAAGTGCTGATTTTTCCCTTCTCTGTGTCTTAACAGATTTTGCTTATCATGACTTATTAGACTGCAATTATTATTTCATATATTTTACCACGTTTGACTGTGACTTTCTTGAGAATACCAACCGTACTGACCTTCATATTGCCAACATCTAGCACACTGTCCACTATACATTTTTCATTCAGTACATATTTGTTGTATAGATAAATTATGTAGAATGTGTGCTTCAGGGTTTGGGCAGAGTTATTCCTAGATGCAACCGGAGAAGGTGAAATACTTTCAATAAGTATTTTTTGTAGGATACAAAGGAACCCAGTCTCCTCAATTTGTCTTTTAAACTGGCCTGCTGTTGGCACCTGTAATTCCCTATTAGTGATCATTTAAAAGCCTTGGTATATTTTAATCTAGTCAAGACATTATCTTGTCTAAGGTTAGTAAAAAGTGACAAACCAATAACCCCATTAGCAAGGATTAGCTTATCTGAGAGTGAAGAGATTGATAAACAGAAATGGGAAATTGTGATATTAGTAAGGTCTAGTGTACGGATTATTAGACAGGGCATTGATCAGTTAAGGGAGTGACCTAGCACCCTGAAAACTTCCTGAGTAGAAGCTGGCATGGAAGGGAGTCCATAGGTTGATAAGTATCCTGAAGGCCAACATGGCCATGTTGCACTTCAGCTGAGATTTGGCCTGACTGGGTCATAGCACTCAGAAAAAGGGGAGCTTCAGGTGAACATTTGCTTGAGCCTGAATGTAGCTCTCCTCCCTTACAAAGGTGGAAGACCAATATCCTTGTGTTAGAGCTCACTGGGCTCATTGCAGTTATGCAGGACAAGGCACTGCCTACTCTTAGCAAAATAAATTATGTTCAATAGTAGGTTCAAAGTAAAAAAACAAAAATGACCATACTTCAATCCAAGACAAAGACTCTGTTTTGTCATTTCTTGAGTCTTTGCTCAGTAGAATTGCTCAGAAAGTTAATCTATCCACACACCATTCATCACATGTGTTTATATTTCAAAAAGTTGTAGAGATGGAAATTATTGGCTTTATAAACCCTGTCTGTCTAACTCCTAAATCATTTGCAGACTGTCAAATAGTGTTCATTTTGCAGAGGTCAGAAGGTTTCAGAAAGGCATTGCCCCCATTTCCTCCACGGGAAAAAAGCTGTTGATATATGAAAACTAGGTATTTAAGCTATTTGATTTTTTATAAATGACTTTAGGCATTTTAAGCCATATGTGCAGTTGGGTAGAGTACCTCACGTACAACTTTTGGAGCCAGATTTATACAATGTTTAAGTATTCTCTGGCTAGAATTTAGCCACATTTGGAAATTCTATGAACAGTTTTTATTTTATATTTATTTTAATATGTTTAGAAGGTGCAAGTTGAATTCTGTTACATATATATGTCCTCTTGTGGTGGAGTCTGGGTTTTTGGTGTACCCATCACCCAAGCAGTGTCCATTGTGCACCACGAACAGTTTTAAATGAGTACTCTATCGTTCTAGCACCCATGGCCAGTTTTTATAGCATCAACAGTGGCATCTTCCAATTTGCCTCCTTCCCATCCATTTTCACAACACTGTCTTTACTTCTCCAGGATGTATTACATCACAGGAGACAATTTTCTTCAAGTGTCATTTAATGTATACCATTTCTTTTATTTGTATACATGTACAATGGCTCCTCCTTCATTTTAAGTCTTCACTTTCATTTTGTGGTTCAAGACGTTCTATGGCTCTCAACACTGTAGACTACCCTCTGAGCTATATCCTATCTTGTATCCTTCATTCTACTCTACCTAAAAGTCACCCACTTCAAACTCCCCTTACTTCACTATCTCTAGAATTAGCTTATTGTAAGCCTTTATGACTTATTCTCCATACCTAGAAATTTTTCCCTCTTCTCTCTGCCAAATGTTTCTTTCTTTCATATAAGACTTCCTTCTGAGGCACTGATCAGAATAACCTATAAGCCTTTCAGTATTTAAATGTGCTTATGAAGTACTGCAATGTAATCAATTAAGCCAATCAATTGATCAATTGTTTATTGATCACTATGTTCTTGCATTGTGGTAAGCATTGTAAATATTACAGAATAGTTATCATAAAGATAATTCTTTGTCCTCAATTGTGATAGAATTATGACTTAAAGCACACTATTAACATAATAAAATACCAAATACGGTAATATAGAAACAGTTAAATATGGTAGAACTCAATGGTCTAAGAGCACTGTTCTCTGAACCTTAAGGACATTAAGTGTCATAAGCATTTTCTTTCCATCAGATTATTGGTGTCCCTCCTTCAGATAACCTGTACAGGAGGAGCTAACCCTACCTGGTTCTAGTTTTCTGAGCTGTCCAATATAGTAGCCATTAGCCACATGTGGTTATAGATCACCAGAAATGTGATTAGCATGACTAAGGAACAGAAATTTAATTTCATTTAATTCTAATCAATTTAAATTTAGATTTTAAAAAAACTAATATTCAATTCAATTATTAGAAAATTTGTACATATGTTTGGATAAATCTTGGGTTTATGAATCTACTTTTTCAACTATAAATTTTATAAATCTAAACACAGACCAAGTATTACTAGTGAAAATTTAGCACCAGAATTGAGAAGTGCTATACATATAAAGTACACACTGGATTATGAAGACATAGCGTGAAGAAACAAATCTAAAATATCTCATTAAATTTTCTATTGGTTGCCTGTTGAAATGATAATATTTTGGATATATTGTGTTAAATAAAATACATGCCTACATTTCATTTCACATAATTTTTTACTTTTTAAAATGTGTCTTCTAGCAAATTTGAAGTTATACATGTGGATTACAGTATATTTCAATTGGACAGCACTGCTGTAGATAAATAAGATGTATGCTAGATTTGTATGTGTTCCTGAACCCCAAGGCTAGCTATTTCTCCGTCACCCAGAAGTCTAATGCATTTTGTCCTTCTGTTGGTCCTGCCATATCAATCTGCAGTTTGAGGTTGTGTTTAAAACATGGTCCTGGACTCATGAATTATCACATGCTGCTGGAGTGAAATATAGCCTTCTGCTCATATAGCCCACTACCAATATGTATACGTTATAGTCGTACTTTGATGTTTGTCTCTTTATCTGAATATTTTTGTTGCTTATTGTCAACTTCCTTGTGCATTTGCTGCAATAGCTTTAGTCTCTGTCCTAGACTTTCTTCTCCTTCCTCAATCTCGTGTGAAAAAAATGAATTGCTTTTTAGCTTTAGCTTCTTGTCACAATCCTTGCATTCTGGGACACACTTATTTTAGTGTCTGGCTTTGGGCCCTTCTTTCCTGCCCCGCTCCCAACCCTGTTCCAGGTCAACTAGAGTATAATGGGAACTTTAGGGGAAACTACTCAGGTTTCATATGCATAAATCCAAGCAATATAGTCGGTTATTGCATTTATGATGCTTAGAGTGCATCAGGCTCTGGGATCCGGTGTTTTTGAATTTTTATTTTCTTAAATCTTTTGTACATGGTTTTTAAAAGTCATATTTGTTTCACCAACTCATTGTTCATCATTCTTCAAATTTAGGTTCAAACTGGCAATTTCCTTAGACAATTCCTTTTTTCCCTGAGAGATGAAGCTTTGCCTTATTATTTTACATTCTACATCACTTGATCCCAATGGAGTTGTCCACTTTTACCTCCAGTCGCCTAACTCTAGTCTCTTTTTTTCCTGGCTCTCCTAGCATTAATTCTTTATAGCATGTTATGATGCAGATCGTCATGATTTTCAGTTTAATGGAGGTAACACAAACTCTCAGTTTGGCTGAGAGTTGTGAAGCTGCAACAATAATAACAACAGCACAATGATAGTAATTGACATTCATGTAGTGTTTACTATGTACTAGGCACAGTTCTAAACACTTTACGTATATGTACTCATTTCGCCTTCTCTCAATAACCTATAAATAAGTATGTTATTATCTCATTTCACTGTGGGAGAGGTTGAAGTTTAGCAGCCCTTCAAATAACATCATTTTCGTCAATATCTTGCATGAGAAAAGAAAAAAAATCAATTCCTGGCCAGGGCCACTGTCTGTGTAGAGTTTGCACGTTCTCACCTTGTCTGACCGGGTTTTCTCCAGGTATTCCGGGTTCCTCCCATATCCCAGAGCTGTGCCTGTTGGGTTCATTGGAATGTCTCCACTGTGCCAGCATGAGGGAGTGTGAGCGTGTCTGAGTGTACCCTGTGATAAGCACCCTGCAACGGGGCGGCAGCCTGGCCAGGGCTGGTGTCTGCCTTGCACCCTGAGCAGCTGGGTTAGGCTCTGGCCATGCATGACGCTGAGCTGGATAAGCGGGTAAATAATGATCTTACTAGGTTTTTAAAAAATCTTTCTTAAATGTGTGTATAGCTAACATTTATTTCAATGTTTAATATTAGAAGTGCTTTGAATCTTTAGAAGTTTGGTGATGTTTTTGATACCAGAAATATGCCACAGGAACTTAATTCTTATTTATATCAATTAGCCTATGGTAAAATTGGTTTCCTTACATGTCGTTTGGCTTGAAGTTGCAGCTTCTGAGAACCTATCGATCACATTAAGTAAGCACTTATAGTATAGGGAAGTTAAAGAACATGTACAAGACCACATAGCTAATAAGTGGCAGAGCTAGCATTCAAAAGCAGGCAATCTAGCTTTAGGATGTATGCTTATGTACAGAGCTAAACTGTTTTGGACCCTTTGTTCCAGGCATTTTACATGGATTTTCTCATGAGAGCTTCAACAGCAACAGGTGGGGAACGTGACCTTAGATGTGAAAGTAACAAAAAGGATTTTGGAAGTGAAAGGGATTTCACTGGACTAGACATATAGGAATTACTCAAGAAACATTAGTTTTGACAATGCCCTATGTTAGAAGTTGGCAGCCTGTGGGCCAATTCTGGCCCATTTCCTGTTTTCATAAACAAAGTTTTATTGGATTGCAGTCACACTCATTCATTCATTCATGTATTATCTGTGGTTGCTTTTGCATTCCAATGATGGGATTGAGTAGTTGAGGCAGGCACTATACGGCCCAAAGCCTAAAACATTTTCTGACTCTTTATATAGGCAGGTTTGCCAACCCCTGCTCTGCATCATACCTGAAGAATAAATGAACTCTGCAGTTAGTATTAAGATTATGCAGTAAGAGAAGTGCTCGTTTAGTGCTTCTTGCCTAAATCACTATTTCTTTAAAGTCCCCCTTTATATCCTCTGAGAGGAGATTGGGTACTTCACTTAGAACTAACAGTTTTATCACTTCCTGTGGCTCATATCAGCACAACAGCCCTTCATGTCCCATGTCATATGGATTCTTTCTGTGGCAGGTGTCATGCTGCTTGATCCAATTGATATGTTCTTGAAAAGCTGATGTAAATCAAAGTGTGGAACATTGAAACACATTTTCTGTTAATTTGTATTATAATTCATGCGATGCTTTATCCACTTGAAAGAACCCATAACTCTTTGTAAAACGTTCTGTGACTGCTTTTTCAGGACACTGTCTCACCACCTCCCCCCACCCGACGGGCCAGCACTGATGTTTCTGTCCATTTGTCATTGTTCTGCAGAAAGAGTTGCATCCAATTGTGACAGCTACTATTTAAAAACAAAAATTAATTCCTAAAATGAATTAATTCCTAAAATGAATAATCTTTCTCTGATTAAAATAATTAAACTATTGAAATTTAGTACTAAAATTTTCTTAAATTGAGGCACACTCATTCCAAAAAACAATGGATGTTTATGGACTACCTATTTTATACAAAACATGTGTTGGGTATAATTGGTGACTTTTCATCATTATTTAAAGATGCTGGTCCATGACAATGCTACAATAAAATAATAAAAACCCATCCTTGTCATCATTATTAAAAAATAACAATACTGGAGGTTACAGGAGGGCTACCCAGCTGCTGGCACTCTGCTAAGTGCTTAACATGAATGACTTCATCATCCTACTCTGTGAATTCAGTTCTATTATTGTCTCATTTTGCAATGTATACTCTGTAGTGTCTACTTTATAATGTCTATTTTACATTAACAGAGGAAAAAGTCAGTCCTCTCATTTGAAATTAAGTATATAGAAGAGATGGTTAATTAATGGGTTTCTTTTTTTTATAACACTGTATATCTGAGAGTGTTATGATATTTTTAAAAGTTGTAGTGATATATCTATAAACCAAAGAGTTGCACAAATGAAGGATTACATTTGGGATACTAGAAGTCATTGACTTGAGACCAGGAAATTGAAAAATGTGAGATGAAATCTAAATATTTTGCTGTTTTACTTCATGAGTTTGAGGGGGGAAAAATAAATTTAAATATTCATGGATCATTCATTATTTAGCATTTATTTATTGAATATTTACTACAGTCCATTTTCTCATGGATCTTATATTTACAAACAGGGAGGTACTCAACAAGCAAGTAAACATATTACTAAATTGAAGATTATGAAAAGGGCTTCAAACAACATGAACAGGGTGACATAATAATAGAATATAAATAGAACATATAATGTAAATAGTAATTTACATTATATGTTCTATTTATCTAATTTATATCTATACACCTAATAGAAGTAATAATAAAATATAAATAATAATAGAAATGATCATATAGGCTGAAGAGAAGCTTAAGTTTCTAGATGAAGAATGGAAAAGAGCATGGGAAGAGCCGTGTGGGAAGATGTGGGAGGGGTGGCACATGCAGGTAGAAGAAACAGCATATTCTAAGACTGTGAGACAGGAAGAACTTGACCTTAAATTCATTGATCCATGAGCTTTTTTCCTTCCCAGGAGAAAGTTTTGTGGCCCCTCTACCTTCGTACTTCTGCTGGCCTCTATAAGCAAAAGCACACAAGTTTATTAAAATGTTCCATTATCAAAATAATTAGCAGTTATTGTAGCTGCATTTAAAAATAGCTGCAATATTGAGAATAGCTAATGTAGAAAATCTTGTTTTCAAAAAATCCCAAACTTTCGTAGTAATATGAATACATTGTGTACACATCAGCAGGTACTTGGAGGGCCAAATGTGAGGCCACCATGGAATAGTTGTAATTCTTGTTCCTCAAGTGAGCCTTCTGCTGGCTGTGTGTGTTTAAGCAATTTACATAACCTTTCTGGACTTTAATTTTATTTATTAGCAAAACAGGTAGAAAAACATGTACCTAAATATTACTGTGAAATTGATGAAAATATTTTTCAAGTATCAATTACGATAGATCTTTTATATATGTTAATCATAACAATGATTCATGTTTATTGAGAACTTGTTATGTACCAGGTGGTTTTCAAGAACTTTCAATGTTCTTAACTCATTTATCTTCACAACAATCCTACAGAATGATTTTCCATGTTTCCTTATTTCACATCTAAGGAATCTAAAGCTCAGATTATACAACTTGCCCAGGATCACAGAGCAGATAAATGGCAGAGCCAGGATTCAACCCATTTGGTCTGGCTTTGGAACTTGTCCCCTTAATGACTACCTTTTAAATATGTTTTCTCTGTTTTTTTGCCAGTGACATGCTGTTTTGGTTACTATAGCCTGGTAGTATAGCTTGAAGTCTGGGAATGTGATGTCTCACGATTTGTTCTTATTGCCTAAGGTTGAATTGGCTATTTGGAATCTTTTCTGGTTCCATATGAAGTATAGAATTGTTTTTTCTAGATCTGTGAAAAATGACATTGGTATTTTAATGGGAATTGCAATGAATCTGAAAATCACTTTGGGTAGTATAGACATTTTAACAATGTTGATTCTGCTGATCCATAAGCATGATATGTTTTCCATCTGTTTACATCCTCTGCAATTTCCTTCCTCAGTGTTTTGTAGTTCTCCCTATAGAGGTCTTTCATCTCCTTAGTTAAATATATTCCTAGGTATTTTATTTTCTGTGTTGCTATTATGAAAGGTATTGTATCTTTGATTTGATTATCAGTTTGACTATTGTTGAAATATATGAAAGCTACTGATTTGTGTACATTGATTTTGCAACCTGAGAATTTATTTGTCAATTCCAGGAGTCTCATGGTTGAATCTTTGGCAGCATGGCACTGGCACAAAAACAGAGACAAACCAATTGATCAGAACAGAGAACCCAGATATGAACCATCCTCATATTGCCATCTGATCTTTGACAAAGCAGACAAAAACATACACTGGGGAAAAGAAGTCCTATTCAACAAATGGTGCCAGGAAAATTGGATAGACACATGTAGAAGACTGAAACAGGATCCGCACCTCTCACCACTCACAGAAATTTATTCACAATAGATAATACACTTAAACCTAAGGCATGAAACCATAAGAATTCTACAAGAAAGTGTTGGAAAAATTCTTATGGATATCAGCCTAGGCAAAGAATTTATGAAGAAGACCTCAAGGGTGATCATAGCAACAACAAAAATAAACAAATGGGACCTGATTGAATTAAGAAGCTTCGGCACAGCCAAGGGCACAATCAATAGAGCAAATAGACAACCCACAGAATGGGAGAACATATTTGCATGTTATACATCCAATAAAGGGATTATAACCTGAATGTGAAAAGAACTCAGGCAAATCAGCAAGAAAAAAATCAAATGACCCCATTACAAAGTGGGCAAAAGACATGAACAGAAACTTTTCAAATGAAGATAGACTAATGGCCAACAAACACATGGAAAATTGCTCAACATCTCTAGTCATCAAGGAAATGCAAATCAAAACCACAATGAGATATTATCTAACTCCAGTGAGAATGTCTCTTATCAGAAAGTCCCAAAACAACTGATGATGGCATGGATGCAGAGAGAAAGGAACTCTTATACATTGTTGGTGGGACTGCAAACTAGTACACCTCTATGGAAAGCAGTATGGAGATATCTCAAAGAACTAAGTGTAGACCTATCATTTGATCCAGCAATCCCACTACTAGGTATTTACCCAAAGGAACAAAATATATTTTATAAAAAAGACACTTGCACACAAATGTTAATAGCAGCACAATTCACAATCACAACAATGTGGAAACAACCCAAGTGCCCACCAATACACTTGGAGTGGATTAATAAAATGTGGCATATGTATCATCGAGTACTACTCAGCCATAAAAAAAAAATGATGATCTGGTATCTTTTGTAACAACCTAAATTGAACTGGAGACCATTCTTCTAAGTGAAGTATTATAAAAATGGAGAAACAAACACCACAGGTACTCAATACTAAATTGGAACTAATAGTTCAACACTCTTGTGCACATATGGAAGTAAAACTCAATGGAAATCAAGCAGGTGGGAGGCGGGAGGAGGGGATGGGTAAATTCATACCTAATGGGTACAATGCACACTATCTGGGTGAAGAGCACACCTATAACCTGATTCCAACTGTATAAAAGCAAATTATGTAACCAAAACATGTGTACCCCCTGAAATTTAAAAAAAATGTATGTTTTCTCATTTAAAAAGAAATTGTTAAAGACTGAATCTTGTCAGTTTCTTGGGTAAGCGGCACAATGCAATAAGTACTTTGGGGTGAAATCTGAAGCTAAGAGAATTTGCTTGCTTCACTCAGAACCGATGCAGGCAATGCATTCTGTTTATAAGTGACCTCTGCAGTAGATTAAGGCTGGTTTTCAGAAGAAATAAAAAAAAGACAAATTGGCCATTAAGATATACAGCTTATTATTATAAAGGGTCCTGCATGTGTATCACATAAGGGATTTACACAGCAATTTATTGTCAAACAGATAGCAGCATGTAAATTTCCAAGAATCAACCTGGCATCACTGGAAAATCATACCCCTGAGGCCTGGGTATTGTAGACAGCTCCACAGCAGCTGAATCATAAAGACTTTTATAGATCAATAACCCTCAACCTTGCTGCATTGCAAAGCATCTTCATCAACAAAGAGAGTTTCAGGGAGCCACAAAAGCACAGTGGGATTATTAGAACAGGTGGGTTTTGTATGTATGTACGTATTTTATTTTTCACAAGGTTACTGCTGCATAGATACATCACGATTTAATGTTGATTTTCCAGTATAATAGAGTAAAATGGTACACTATCAAATACATGTTATGTGTTTCTCCTCCTTTTCTGGGTCAATAGAATGCTTTTCATACTTATCTTTAAATCATTAAAGGAGGGATAATTTATTGGAATGCGTTTGGTTTTGGACGACAATATGTCATAAGTTTTTATTCTGACCCTTACTGTGTCCTTGCGATTTCATTTGTAAATTTGTAGATAATAATAACAACTACATAAAGTTCTTAACCCCCAAAGTACACATCTCACTGAGCTACCTACCTGAGAAAAATATGAACCAGAAAATTTATTTCATAACAATTTATTCCAAGTGAAGTTGAGATGGCTCATTATCTTTCTTTACTGTACTGAATAAGATAAAAGAAATAAGTAACTTCATACATCTATCTAATGAAAAAATTAAAAAAATTATAAGAATTTTTGAGTAATGACTATTATGGTTGTTCTTATGGGACAGTGTTTGAAATATTCTTCAAAATGTTTAAAAGACATATGAACCAAGGATGAATTTTAGGTTGCTTCCATCTAAGTGTTGGGTATTGATTAAGGAACTTTTAAGGAAGAAGCTTTATTGAGTACCTATCATGTGGCAGATGTTTTATATGTATTGAATTCACATGAGTTTTACAATAGCTATAATGGCATTTTTGTCTCTGTGCTATGGATGAGGTTACTGAGACTCAAACTGTTAACTAATTAGTTGAAGTTAACAAAGGTATTAATTAAATAGCAGAATAGAAATTCGAACCTAGATTTGTGTGGATTCCAAAGCCCTCTTTCCACTCTCTCACTGCCTCTCTGTTTTAGTTGCTTTGGAGTAATCTTGACATAATCTATTTGCTTGAATATTAATCAATTATTCTGATATTACATATTTTGGCATCTGTGTACCTTGACTATGGCTATGGTTATATGGCTTATTTGGTCCAGTGTGTATACACTCAAATGCTTATTTTTAACATGGGGCCCATAACCACAGATAGTTTAACTGATTTGACTGATTGATAAAACAAAAACAAGTAAAACAACAAAAAAATCTCTTTAATATTGTTCTTAACTGAATTTATCAATCAATTTAATTGAAACCTTAAACCTGGATGTTTTGTGTATATTCAGACTAAGTATTTACACTTAGATAATAGTATTAAAATTGTAGATTTTATACACTCTAGTAAAATATAATTGATGAATTTACTAGTAAACATAATAAAGTATGACATTAAAGAATTGTTTTATAATGGCAATGGAGATTATATAAAATTGGTTAAATATGCTCATTGAAATATTTATGGCTAAAAATGACATGATGTCTGGGATTTGCTGTAAAATATCTCAGTAAAAATCATAAAACACAAAAATTTTTAAGAATGAAACAAGATTGGTAAAAAATTAGTAAAGTTAGTGATGGGTATGTAGAATTTTTCTTTTTTATTTATGTGAAAACTTTCATAATAAAGAGGTTAGAAAAACAGTCAATTATCTCCAATTGGTTGAGACTGAGAAACAAGATAAATTTTATTTCTTTGATTGATTGTGTTCAGATTTTGAACTGTTTTGTGTGTGATTAAAAGGCATCCAGAATGCATTTGTTCAGGATGCACCGATCCTTTTCAATGTTTTCAATGAGATACAATTTAATCACATAAAGGTGTGATTTTTAGGGAAACATAATAAATATTCTTGACCAAAAGAGACTTGGCTTTGGGGATACCAATTAAATTCAAATTTTTATTCCTCTGAACATAGCACTATAATTTTGCTTTAATACAAATATTATGTGTTTTTATTTAACTTTAATTAAAACTAAGGCTTCCATTGGAATAATTTTAGATCCCGAAGGATGATGGCACATTGCTTCTTTATGTGTCATTAGCACTTCGTAATTTTTTCTTTTGTTCATCATTTAAAATGTCATCAAAACAATTACAACCTCCACTCTGCTGAATCTCATATAATTGAAGATGCCTTAATAATATTTACTATATACCTTTATTTTTAATATCCAAGAAACTAAAATTCTTTAGTTTTATGCTTTTAAATGCGCAAATGAAGACGTTGTCTCGCCTTTATTGCTAGAAGAGCAGTGTCCGTGGCCTGTTTTTTACCACTTGTTTTTCAAGAGCATTTTTTTAATTACCAAATTAAGTCGACGCATTTTCTATTAAGCATCCTTCTTTGGCCTCAGGCAAACTGTGAAGTAAATTTGCTTTTGGCTCCCTTGAAGCTTGTCTTGTGGCAGCCTCTTCCGGTCAGACGCATAGCTGTGTTGGAGCAACAGAGCACCGCCAGAGTCCAGGCTCTTTTTCCCTCACTGCTGGCCTCTTCCCCAGTCCCTGAATCTCGGTTTCTTCTCAATCTCTCCAAAAAAGAGCAATCAATTGAAAAGTAGCCAATGCACACATCTGTGGTATTGTGCTAATGATGATTGACTGTTTAAGGTAAGTCTGCCTCCTAGGATCCTCGAGGGAGTGCGGAAGTGCTAAACTACACTTTTTTTATGTGTCAATTTTAACCCAGATAAGCAATTTCATTTTCATATTAAATCAAACAGATATATTAGGCAGCAGGAGGCACAATTTGCATACATTTCAAAGCAACGTCACAAGACTTCAAAGAAATTTCAAGTAGGAGGTGGGTCGCTTTGGGAGCTGCGGACTCCAGAGTGTGTGTATTCACTCTTCAGTTTCTTCCTCATCAGTGACGCTTCCCCGGAAAAATTTGAGAAGCACTAGAATGAATCCTCTCATGTGCATCTGTGTTTCAACTTGGTTTGTATAATGTGGCCTATATGACATTCTAAAAAACAATGGAAATATAGATACTTTTGAAAAAGATGAGGATCTTACTGCTTTCAAATTGTTCCTTTACAGTTACTTTTATTTGTAGAGATTCTTAGGCATGGATAGGATATGCATTTTGCTTAATACAAAGAGACGTGGTCAGTGCCTTTTAGCAATGTACACTCTATGAAAGAAAATTATAGAATAAAAGAAAAAATTTGTGGGTACCACACAGTGTAGGATTAAGAGCTAGTTGGTATAATAAATGCCATCAATTCCCCAATTTCCTATGAAAATGACAGGAAAGGTGTGCTTCAGAACTGGAATTTAAATAACACCGTTCTCCTTTTCCATATCCTATGTCAAACATACAAAAAATGCACATGGTTCTAAAGTTCACTTTTCTTTTGATTATTTTTTAAAAAAACAATATCTGAAAGGTACAAAGTTGTATCAAAAATTAAAAAAAAATACTTTATGGGCCTGAATTCCCTTGCATTCTACATAATTTTTTCATTAATAGTGAGAGCTTTATTGCCTCCAGAATTGGACTTGGAAATTAATAGAGAAATACGTGGAAATGTGGGGTAAAATATTCTCAATGAATGAGGTTTGCACTGGAACAGATGTCCGCCAGTGGTTAAAAATGAGAATCTCTGAGTGTGGTTTTTATTTTAGTCATTTGTATTATAGTTAATATAAAAAGGAAAAAAAACTAGAGGGAGGCAGAGAAGGCTCTTTGCTGGTAAATGGAGTTCCTTGGGGAAAAACACAAAGGAGAAGACCAATTTAGTCAGGGGAAATTATAATGCACCAATCATCATGATTGATCCTGTGCAAGCAGAAAGCACATGGAAACAATTTAAATGTTGTCCATGAAACTGCTGCTTTCAGACCTCATGGCATTTTATTTATCAGGATCACTGGTTCCAGAGGCATGGTAGAGCCCTGTCAATCCAGGAAAGAACTAAGAGGTTTGGTACCAGAGAAAGGGTGTGGCAACTGGTATCACTTTTATCTCTTTGTCTACTGCTTCTCTAATAGTGAGAATTTTCCTCTGACCTCTTGTATTCAATACTTAATTCAAAAAGTCCATGTGGGTGAGTTTTGGAGAATTTGGATAAAGTATTTTATGTAGTGCCCCATCTCCCAATCTTTATTCTTTTTCTTTAGCTAACTCTGTTTCCATCTGGAACATAGGAATTCATTTAAGTGGGCTGCCTTTAAAATACTAAAAAAAAATTATTACTGGTATGTGGGTTTTACATAGAAATATTCCCTTTGTTCTGAAAAACTACTCTTTCTTGGAGTCACTTGAAGGTAAGACAACAATTTATACGTACATGTTTTTCTTTCTTATATATAGAAGAAAAGTAAAACCACTGCAGTTCTTTCTGACATTTTCAAGAGAATATTTTTATGATCAATTTCTTGCTTTTATTTAATGTAGATCTCCCCACCCATGTTGGTATTTTGATTTTGAGGGAAAAAAGTAATGTTTTTTGATGCTGGCATTTAGTAAAGGGATTATCTGATCCTCCAAGGTCATTTGGGCCCTTTGGGCTTAGGCAGGAATTTTTCAGTATTATGCTAGACTGATTCTGATTGTGAAGATTGTCAGAAACCTGTGATTGATTGAAAGGAAGAAAAACATTCCTCTGAGTTGCTAGTACAAGGAGATATTGATTTTTAGTTGATTTTTTTACAAAAATGGTAAAACTTGTTATTTGACTAAATTAACTTATTCAGAACCCTTATAGAGATCAGATATCCAGAGGACATGAACAAATCCTTTTCTTTAGTTTTGCATTTGGTACCTGAGTTCTGCCTTTCTTGTTTACTGGCATAACTGTTGCTAGACTTCAGTTTTCTCATCTGAAATGAGAATAATAATACTACTTGCTTCACAGAGTTGTGTTATTTAAATGAGATAATTCAGCATCATAATGCCTAGTACAATTAAACGTTAGCTGTTACTATTCAGGTTCATCATAATACACTTGGATTTCTACTCACCTTTTAGAAAGAGTGAAAATTCATAATAGGTTATGGGGAGAAAGAGAGCAAGATATTTCTTCCGTCATGTAGATTGAGAAGCTTGGGCACAGGAAATTCATGGACACAGGTTTCCTGTTACATGGCCTCTATTTCATTTTTGCTCCCATCATCCACATTTCTCCATCCCCAGCTTTGCTGAACTCTTCCCTCCTCCTGTGTCTGTTTTGCAGTTTTTGCTTCTGTTCCTCATCCTCCTTGCTGCTTGAAGTTCCTTGAAACACCTAACATTGTCCTTCTCTGGGCTTTGGGCATGCTGTTTTCTTTGACTGGGATGGTCTTCCCCTCCAGTCTCTCTGTTCATTGAATTTTAAACTATATTAAAAGCTACATGTCTTCTATAAATTATTTTCTGATTCACTAACTGGGTGTTCTTTACCCTCCTCAAGCACCACTGATACTCTGAAGCTCTCATAAACTGTTTCCTAGCTGTGATATTAATCATTTATGTACTTGATTTTATATACACATTAAGTTGCATATTGTATCTGAGTAATGATATAGGAAGTCGTAGGCCATGAAAAGGATCCCTCAAATAACCATTTAACTTCTCAGCGATTAAACTTCTCACAGCCCTGGATTTCCGCTATCACATCTTCCTCAGCTGTGAGTTCTGTCTTCCCCATCCTGACTTCCAGGGCCTTCCCCAGCGGTAAACTTACCTGAATTCTTCCTGTGGATAATATTCACCAAAGATGGAAATGTTCTCTCTGCAGCCTAGAAATTGATGAATCTCCAGTCCACCCTGTTACCCACCTGTCCTCCACTGAGTGGCATCAGGCATCAGTGGTTGTGGGACATACTCTTCCATGATGCAGACAGTAAGCAGACATTATATCCCCTTTCCAGAGTCCTGGATAAACGAGAGGGAGCCTATGAGGGTAATACATATGTTCTTGACGTCTTAGTGGGCAATTAAAGTATTCCTGGAGATAAAATAATCTATATGGCAGGCTCTATCCCCGAGCTTAGTTGGTGGCCAACAGACTGTCCACTCAGCAACCAAGCTGGAAACCACGTCCTCATCCTCATCCAACGGCTGCCACTCCCCAGTGCTACTCAGTGGGCCTCTGGGATATCCATCCCATATGCTTGTCCACATCTCTGCCTACATCTGTGCCTGCACTAGCTTCATAACTAAATTAATTCACTCCCTCTTTCCAATCCATTCTTCTGACTCAGATGGAAATTCTCTAAGATTCCTATGTAAACAACGCCAAGAGCGCCAGTCTGGTTATCAGATTATGTCACATAACCCTTTTAAAATCTGGCCAGGTTTTGTTTTCCTATTATAATCCTCCTAAGATCCTCTTTTAGTTACTATTGTCCTAAGATTCCGTTTGGTTTTACCACATTGATGTACTTTACGGTTCTCCCAAAACAGAATGTCCTTTCGTATGTCATAGCATTTCCATATCTTGTTACCTGCCAAGAATGCCTTGCCCTGTACCCCACTCCCTTTTACCTGGCTATTTCTTATTTGCTCTTTTAGATTAGGTTCAAATGAAAACTTTCCCTTCATATTTCTGGTATTAAATACATTACAGTATTTCTCACATTAAATTCTAGCTGTTTGCATAGTTCTCTTTTACTAGACTGTGAGCTCTTCACTTTTATAATCCTACCTTCCCACATATAGTAGATGCTTAATTTACTAAAGAATTAAATTGAAAAAAATAAATGACAGTGACTACAATTTAAAGAAAATGTTTAAGCATTTCAAATGATCAAATTAGTTTTAGAATAGAAATACTTAAAATTCTATTAATGTGACCCTAGATTGACCCGTTCATTTCATAAGATTTATTTTCTATGAAAATTTTGAGAAATACTCCAAATTCTATTAACGCAAACCCAAATTGATCAGTTCATCTCATAGAAGAATCTTACTGAAATAAATTTCCTAAATAAGAACAGTTAAATTACATTTCCTTTTTAAGTTATAAGATATGAGGTTCCCAAGTTGAAATACTAATATTACATTAATGATCATGTATAAAGCCAATTTTTAAAAGCTTATAGATTAACAAAGCTGATTCATTGACTTTTGCTAATGTCTAGCTTGTGAACTGGACTTTGTAGTCCAATTAAAATGCTTTTTTAAAAACTCATTTTAGTGTCTCTGGAGCGCTCAGTTGCGGTGAGTAATTATTAATAGTTAAGAAAACATACACATACACTCAGTTGATTTGCCTTTCAGTCTCAGGTTTTCATTTTTTTATCATATCTTAAACTTCAGTGTTCCACTACTGGTTTTCAAGTGTTAATGGAGAAAACTTCAAAGACCTGTTTCCTTTAGTTAGAAATAAAAAAAGTTTTGGCAGTTATTTGAGTTTTATCTGGTTTAACTGAAATTATTTGAGTTGTACTGTTATCTTATTGATTTTTCTTTTTTTGGTAAAATTGTCCACTGGAGACTAGGACTCCCTGATATCCAATTTTAGTACCTCATCTTTCCTCTCACTGCAAAACATGATTTAAAAAAAAAACGCTGTTTGAGCATTTTAAGATTTTTTGGGAAAATAGTTTTCTGAATATCCAGCATTAGTTTTTCACTGCTCTTTGGACAAAAATGAAGAGGTAAGAAGAAAACTGCTGAAGAAGAGTTAAATAGTCAACCTTTTCTGAGCCCAACGCGGGGCCTCCTGGTTTGGGTGAGATCAAGTATCAGCAAAACATTTTCTAATTTGTGTTCTTTAAAAGGGTTCTTTTCAGGACGCCGTGAGGAATGTGAGGTTTGGCCTCCTTTTTCACATAGGAGTTGCTGAAAGGAGCACTTTATGCCTCTTATGACTATATGTTTCATAAAGAATTTTTAAATTTGTCACAGTGAGCAGCTAAAATAGTATTTATTAGCTTTTAGCTGTGTGTAGGTGTGTGCAGCCACGCCAGGCCCCGCTGCTTCTCCGTCCTGTCCATACCGTCCGTCTCCTTTATTATCTCCATCTGACCAGCTGCCAATCCTATTGGTTTCTTGGATGAAATGCCTCTAAAACGCACCCTTTCAGCTCATCCAGGCCTTTCTCTTTCTCCCCCTCATTCCTTGTTGTCGCTGGTTCAAGCCATCGTTCTTCATGCAGCTCTTCCTCATCTTCACTTCTCTTCTCCAAAGTGTCCTTATTTATCGTATCAAATACGGAAACAGTTTTGCCTAGTTTACAAAATGCTCTCTAATCTGCCCCTGTTGTCCACACCCGATCTTATTTGTTGCTGCTCTTTTGCGCCCACTCACAAATTTCATTTCTCAATGCAGTGAATTTTAGCACATACTTCAGAATCAAAGCTGTTGGTTAAAAAATGTAGTTTGCTAACTTGAGAATTCTGGTCCCAGCCTGGGCATCTGCATTTTAAGTGGATTATTCCAGGTGCTTCCTATGTGCACGCAATAAAGTGGAGAGCCTCTGCCCACTTGCCTCTCCAGTGCTTAACTTCTAGAAAACATGTCTCTTCTATACAGGGTGAAACCTCCACTACATGTTCACTTGTGCTGCTTTCTGATTATTTGTGTTTCTCCAGCTAGAATATAATCTCCCAGGGGCCAAGGCCACGTCTATATTGCATGATGAGATAGAAAGACCACTGGGCTGGGGTTGGACAGGTTGGCATCTATTCCAGGTTCTACCTGTGAGGACAAATATGGGCCCTTAACAGCCTCAGTTTGCTCATAGGCGAGGGGGAGAACTGGCAGAGATGATGTCTAAGTTCCCCTGTGCTCCAAAAGCCTGCAGAGTCACGGTCGTAGAAAGGCCAAGAGCTTCAAATCTTAGCTCTGCCAGTAGCTTTGTCATTTTAAGCAAAGAATAATTTCTTCAAGTCTCAGTTTCAATGGGAGAACCAAAGTTACTGTGAAGATAATGTATGCAAAGTGCCTGGCACCGTGGCTCATACATGAAGGTCTCCCAGTATTGTTACTATTCTGTGTCCTCCCACACCTCTCGTGATGCTGAATAAAGAGAAGCTGACTGTTAGTTATTGGTACATTACATTTTTTTGGACATGTGCTCTTGCATAGTTTTCTATTCCTAGACAGTTTAGTTTAATGACAGAACATGAAATTGGTTGGGTTTGAACTTGGCTCTATTACTTAAAAAGTCAGTGCCCCTGAACCTGTGCATATTATTTTAACTTTTTTGAAATGGAGACTCAAATACTATCTTTACTGTAAAGTTGTTATGAGGCTCAAATGAAATAATACATGTAAATGCTCAGCCAATGCCAAGCCCAGAGTGAGTGTTAGCTACTATTATTACTGCTGCCCAGGGTTAGCCTGATCCTGCTGAAAGTGCACTGTTCTGAGACGGAAGACACTGCACTAGTGTTCTGGAATAGCACTGTCTCACATGACCTCGGGTGGGTTATGTTAACTGATCTGCCTGTATTTCAGTTTCCTGTTTTACAAAATAATAAGCCATTCCATGGGGCAAGCAAAAGAATTAGGTAAGGGAACACATGGGAAAATACCCTCCTAAGGCAAGGAGCTATGCCAGGTGAAGGAGTTCAGGAAATTTCACCCCAAAATATTGACTCCTTGGTATAAAAAGTTTTTTGAATTAAAGGCCTTTATAGATCAGCAGGCGCTGGGAAGAGGCTTTCCCTCTATCTGCATAACCAGATGAACCCGTCTACCAGATGAACCCGTCAAAAGAACAGTGAACTTCCTTTTCCCTCCCTATTATCTCAATATATTTCAGGAGAGAAGATCAAGAATGCAACCAGACCTGGCCCAAATCATTTTAAACATAACACCTATCTCCCAGGTTAATTTATAGGTCAATCTGTTTCCCCTATCCATTCATTCCCCCAAGTATCTATTCACAGTTCTTAGCAACCATTTATCACCCTTAAACAGAATTACCTATACTCCTCATCTCTCCTTCCCCTCTAGAAGGCAGGTATAAAAATATCTGGATTCCATTGGGATATTGGGTAATCACTCTGTGATTCTCCCATGAGCACAGTAAATACACCTCTTCCTCTTATTAATCTGCCTTCATTGTGAGTTGATCTTTCAGCAAACTTTTAGGGGAAAGGGGAAGTTTCCCCTAACCCCCGCACAGGCACTACTTGTATTTATTGTTATTATTTTCTCTATATCCATAAAATTAGCAAAATAAATAATAGCCAATCATCTTGTTGTTTATTTAAAATTTATCATGTTACAAGCATTTTATCCTCTCACTTAATCCTCAAAAAAATCCACTGAGGTATATCTTATAATTTCTCTTTTGCACACGTGAAAATTGAGGTTCAGAGAAGCCAAGTAACTTGATCAAAGACTCACACCCAGTAAACTGTAGAGCTGGGACTAGAACCCAGGAAGAGCAACACCAAAGAGCAAAACGTTCAAGCATTCTCAAAGGACCTCTAAGATCCCTTCCGCCCAGGCAATTCTGTTTTTCTGGTCATGGCTCTTCCACAAAGAGAATGGACCAGGGGGTTGGAAAAACATGACGGCAGCTTTCAAAGGGGGAGAATCGCTGAGGTTTTAGAAAAAAACCAGGTGGCTGCTGTGTGTCTGAATTTTGCCTTCATTGGAGGCTCTGGATTCTTCGGGAGATAGAAGCCACTGTGGGCCCGGGGCAGTTCCTGCATCTTCACGGAATGGAGAAGGCTCAACTATTGAGTTTCCTCACAGAGAAAACAGGAACCTGTTTCTCTTTAATTTTGTCAGTCTAGTCGGAGCTTCCTTCTGCTCCAGCTCCCTAAGCTTAACATCTTTCCACATCGTGACTTTTTTTCTCGTAATGCCACATCCTAAATCTGGCGTGTTTTTGTGCTTACCGATTTACTAAAACCCCATTCAGCAAAACAGACTCCTGAAATCTTACCTCCTGCTCAATGATTTCTCCAATAAATTGATAATTAGGTCACCACAATATCCCTTCTTCTGCCCTCCACCCCATTTCACATACAACGGTTTTTAAAAGTTCAGTTGTTCAGTGATGTGGATACTTTACTCAATGCTGAAGTTAATTATCGTCATCTGATTTTTGAACAACTATAGGTGCGTTTATGTGGGGTTTCTTTTGCATTTGCTATAAACTCAGCAGTAAATAAGAATTATAGTTTGTGTATAATATATGTAGCACTTGTCAATTTACCAAGCACTTTCACATATATTATGTTAGATCTCAACAGCATTATCCTCATGTTGTAGGTGGGGAAACTGAGGTTCAGAGTGGTGAAGGGTTCTGCTCCACGTCACAAAATAGAGCTGTTGGGACTTGTATATATGTTTCTTGATACCAAATATTGTATTCTTTGCATTACAGCACTCTTCCTAGATGTTTTGTAATCTCTAACTGGTCTAAAATATAAAATATATGAGTTACATAATGATTGCAGAAATGTCTTACATTGACATAGTGTCTTATAACGCACTCATATCTCATTTGGTATTCGTAACAGCCCTTGCGTGAGACTCTTTTTCACAGATGTGGAAACTAAGGTTCAGAAAAGCTAAATGGCTTACCAAAATTCACACAGCTAATCAGAAGCATGACCAGAATTATATTTCTTCATGTTTTTAATGCTCTACCACACTGCTGATTTTGACTTGGATAATAAGATACTTTAATCATCATTTGTTGCATAGAAAAGGCAGGCAAGCCAAAGAATAATACCGAGAACCCAGTCACCATAAAATCATATTTGCAACTGTATTTTTTATTTTAAAATTCGATAATTGAAGGTATTCTTTTAAAGATCTGTTTCAAAATTTTAGGAATAATGATAGGGATGTAATTAATGATTAAAAAGCAGTCAGTTCTTTTTTCTTTTGAGAAATGAGAGAATTGTTCTATTATCTAATTCACAAGATAACCCAAAAGCAGCTTTTAGTTGTGATTGGGATTTCAGTTAAGCAAATGACTAAAGACATCTGAAATTTATATTCTTTCACTAGTTAATTAATGCTTTCATTCATTATTCAGCAATTGCATTGTGCCAAGTGCTATGCAACATATGTTGCACTAATGATTACAAAAGAAAACTTGAGATACGTTTATAAACAAACCAGAATCAAAGGTGCAGTTAGATAGTTTGGCCTCCATGTGTAGAGAATTAGATTTTATGTCATTTATTTATTATTTTCATGGAAATAACAATATAGATTAGCACCACTCCAGCTTCATTTCAAGAGAAGAAAAAAAGTTCAGTTTGTTGTTGGATAGCCTTTATTCCTCTATTTCATAGCTATATAGTTTCCTTCCTGACCTTCCTGTGCAGGGTAGGTAACAATTTGAAGTTTGTTTTCATTAAAAAAAAGTCTATATCATGCATATAAAGGATAAAAATAAACATTAAATGACATTGCATTAAAAATTAATTCCATATTGCTGCTTTAGAGATTTTGCATTTGATTTTTTAGGAGGCATTTTAGAATTTGATCTATTAAGGGAATGGGAATATTTGGTCCGTATGTCTTATGCCAGTCTATGCATCTGGAAAACAAATACCAATCCAGGTTAACAAAAAGCGAGCCTGACAGTGTTCATTGCACGATTTGAATGAGAAACAAGCCCTAAGAAAACCCTTACTGGTCTGACTTAGGAAACCACCACGCCTCTCAGTGTACCCATGCACACCAAAGAGCTATTCTCCATTCCCACTTTATGTCAATCATCTTTGCTGATGTAAAATTTTTGATTTCTACATTTAAATGTAGAAATTTTTAGCATTAAATTTAAAATTGTATTAAAATTTTAGTTGGCCTGCCACGGTAACAATTTCTGTAAACTAGCATTGGGGTTTTCTGTGGATATCAAATTTCACCTGTGGAAATGGAATACTCTCTCTCTCCCACAGTGTATTATAGTTGCTCCATGAGCCTTTAACTGGACTGTAATCCTGAAGAGTCCTAATAACAGAAAGTGATTTCTTCACTGAGAATGAAGAAAAAAAATGTTCATGACCCCAGAACAACATTTACTTTTTAATGAGAGAATATTTCTCCTTTGACTATAACTTTAATTAAACTCTATTAACTATAATTTAATTTAAGCTATTTAAATAGATCAAATGCTATTAAACTCAAAGAACATATTTTTTCAAAAGGTATTTAGTTCCTGGGCATTTTTCCTCGATCTCACACAACCTTAATTACTATCCACTTACTGTTAAGTATATCATAAAATAAAATACAATGTATAAATTGCATAAATCTCCATGAAAGTAAACTTGAGGCAGAGCCATAAACTAACAAAAATTGGAGGTAAAATAAAAAGGCAAAGTATATAAAACTTCTTCAAACACTTACATCTCCATGGACAGTGAACAGATTTTATTGCATTCTTCTATTATTTCTGTAGAAAAGAGAACAAATAGTTTCATGTATGGAGCAGCTTTATATAATATTCTCATTCTATTATGTGATTCTTCTTCCCCTGCTCTAATTTAATGTCTTTTTCCCATTGTAGAGCTTCTCTGTATCTATAATAATTTTCATAAGTTTGCCAAGTCATATATTTTCCTTTCATAATTACTCGTATAATTAAAGCACCCTGGCACATATTAGTAACCAGGGAAACAGCGATATTTAATTATATCCTAATGAACACTTGCAATTATACAATTTTAAAAATCCATAGGAAATTAAGGAAATGCTTTCCATCAAGCAGCATATTTCTTGAATTCTATTTTCAATAATGTTATCGATTAAATCGCATTCATAAAAGCTATAAATGTTAACCCTCAGAATACAGAATCTTTGATTCTTGGATTGGGAAGCAATTTTGGATTTCTTTAAGTCCAATTCTTTTATGACCTCAACAACAGATGTTTTATGAAACTTTTTCTAATTTGCAGTACATGCTTGTTAATGAGACATTGCTTAAATGGCTTCCTGTATGTAACGTTTACCATCAGAGAAGGCCACGTGTTCCAATGCTAAGCAGTGCTAATTATCATATTAGCAGGTATCTCTTGAGCACCTAATATGTGCAAGATAGTCTCCTAGATATTATGTGGGATATAAAATTGAGTCAGATTTTACTTTTGGACATAAAAAAGTGCCAACGCTCAAGTAGAAGATATCACGAGTCTACATGAAAAAAATGGCATGACTGGACTGTAACATACAAACTGTATTCACTTGGCAGTTTAGATTTCAGATGTTCTGACCTCCACTAACCAGCTGAGGCAATTGCTTGCGCATCAGGGCAGGGATGATTCCATTCCACCTATCAGAGCCTCCACTTTGAACTTTGTCTCTCCTAGGTCCCCAAAATTGCACCTCCTTGAATGTGTACCTAAATTTTCTTTTCCTGCCAGCATGTTTGCGTAGGTACCTGGGAATGTGTTTGACACTTCTCGGAGGCTCCTGTGCCTGCCCACACTTTCAGTTCCTTATCTCACAAGGCATGGGCAAGTAGTCCCCATCTTCCCATCCAATTTAAGATTTCAGAGCACTCAGGCACAGGTACCAGTCCAGCCACAGAGCCCCAACCCTGCTGGAGCGAGTGGAGCCAGACACCTACCTCATGGAGAATGGTTGTTTATAGACACTTGGGGGAAAATAACTGAATGTGGTTTTCTGAAAAGATTCATTTCACCATTGGAAGAGCCTTTTGGTGAAGGCAGGAACTACCAACATTTTCAAATATGGAGGTCACTTTTAACAGCCAAAATCTGTGGCCAGTCATCTGATAGCAGTTACACTATTGGTATTTATTGGTAAAATAATAATAATAATTAACTACATTAAAATATTTTTACATCAAAACCTAATATTTTTTAAAACAGTGGCACTCATGTGTGTGAGAGATATTATTTACTCCAACTACAGGCAGTGCTTGTATTTGTAGCTTTATTAAGCCTTAGCACTAATTCCATGGACTCCCAGGGATACATATTTCATGGAATTTTAACCATATGATGATAAAAATATAATTATGGACACACACTATGTAAGCAAATTGTTCACCTTATCCCCTTTAGTCCTCAGAACAACTCTATGGGATTTGCACTATTCTACTCTATTTTCTGGGTGAGGAAACAGGCTTCCAAGGAATGAGCCACTTGCCCTGACCATAGTTATAGGTGACAAGGCTGGGGTTTGACTTCAGACCTGTCTGTCTTAAGGGCCTGTGACTCTGTGACTATGCAATGACATGCTCAGGCACCAGGAAGGTGGTTGCAAATAAAGGTAGAAAACTGTGAGGTGGCTGAGAGCAAGAACTGAATTCAGAATTACCACTGTCACCAGCCCACCTCCTCTGTTGTGCCAGCTGATATGTCAACCATTCTCCCAAGCTACCAGAAACATGATAGTGAAGGTGACAACAACAACAACAAAAAAACATTTCATTTCAGTTTCCTAAGGTAACTGCTGAGTTAATGTTAAATGTTGAATCTCAGAATCTCAGTTGATTTCACTTACCAATACACTTTTATTTACTTAATACTTTCACGGTACACGTCTGTAGTGTGAGAACCACCTAGGGTATCTGAAGATATTTCTTGGTTCTATCTTCTAACCAAAGCAAAACAATCAAATAATTATTAATCTGGGTCCTCCAAGTGAAAACAAGGACAGTCAGAAGTTTCAATTATAGTAAAACATAGGATGCATCAAAGATACTAAAAAAGGGAAGCAAAAATATTAAAATACTTCAGGAATTGAGAGGAAGGAGGTGTTATTTTGACCTTACTACATCAGAAAAAGCTTTATGTAAAAACAAGTTAGCATTTTTCCTGCATGTTGAGTCATAGTTAAGCTTTGGGAACTTAGTGTTGTTAAGGGGATGGGTCTCAAGACCAGAAGGACCATTCCTTTATCATAAAACCCAGAACGTACTAGAGAGCTAAAGAGACACTTTTAATAATTGCACCAAAGCAACAGAAAAAACTGGGACTGTTCTGGGCAAACCAGCATGTGTGGTCACCCAAACTATAGGGGAAAATGGTAGAATAGCTCTATTGGCTACAGCAAAGAAGGAGAATAGTAAAAAATAAAATTAGAAAAGAGCATTGGAACCATACTGTAAGGACTTTGAGTGCCAGGCAGTATTTTATAAGCAAAGTCTAGTCATTGAAAGTTTTGAATAGGTGGATGCATAATATAAACAGAACTGTCTTCCAGAGAGATCAAGTTGACAGTAGAGAGTAAAAGGAATGGCAGAGAGCAGACACTGGAAATATTTGGTTGATATGCTCATGATTTCTTTCCTATCTAGAAGCCTTTTTTTTAGAGAATGTTCGTCGTCCACAGTTCATGTAGGGATAGCTCTATGCTCCACGTATCCTTATTTTTTCTGATCACATTCTATAGCATCAGGGGTCAACATATGACTTTCACTGGCCCATAAGATACTTTCCTTTTGGAAATTCAGAATTGGGACCAGAGACTGCATTGTTAAACTGTGGGAATTCCTCCTTTTGGAATACATGAGGTGGACCATGAGCAAAAGGATGAATTTAGCAGAGAACTGGTGTGTGGAGGTGGACCAATGCTGCAAATGTGCAAAGTGAATCAGATCCATAGTGCTATGTGTGTGTGTGTTTGAGAGAGAGAGAGAGAGAGAGAGAGAGAAGGAGCGTAGGAGGAGAGGGGGGAGGACAAAAAGGGATGGGAGGAGGGGAGGGAAAAGAAGAGAGATGCTGCCTGATAGCTTTAACACCCCATGAAACCTACTTACTGCATGATCCTGAGCATTCCTCAGTGTTGTCATCAATTACTACTCTTGTCTTAATTTAATTTGATTAGACATATTTGCCTTGAAAACGAGTGTCTCTAAGATAACGTAGAAATAGTTCTCCAGTAAGAGCCACGTATTGATTCTAGATCTACATTTTTAAACACAAATCTCCTTCTTCTCATAATAGCCCTTCAAATATTTCAAAACAGGCATTGTTGTTTCCTAAAGTTTCCTCTTCTTCAGGCCAAGTATTTCTTTCTTTAGCAACACCTGTTCTGTCATCTGTTTCTTGTTAAAGATGGTACTCAGAATTGAGCGTCGTGTTTCAGAAATGTTCTGAGCAGTACAAAAAACAGTCAGGCTATTTTTTTCCACGGCCTTCTTTTCTCCTTGCATCTCTTGGCAACAGAGGCAAGAAAATTAAAGCACTTACTGTCCCTGACTCTCTTCCAGCTTTGGGGTTGGGGTGGGGAGGACTTGTAGCATATTCCTAGCTAATGATATATAGGAAGAAGTCTCTAGTAATATTCCTCCATGAATAAAAGGATACAAATTCACTAGGAGAAGAATTATTTATTCTTCTTTTGTGTAGGATGAGGACAAGATGCCTGGAAGTCCTGGAAGTGTAGCTCCCTTCATGCACCCATGAGGATGTACTGAGCATGCTGACGCCAGAAGACGGAAGGAACCTGGGTCCTGGATTCTGTCATCAAGCTGCTGTAACTTCTGTGGGCTGCCACCACCTCACTGCTTATTGCATGAAACAATAAGTGCCTTTTTGTTTATAGCAATATAGAACATTTTTCCATAACTTGCGTAGAGATCTTAATTGATAAACTTTCTAAGGCCTGGATATGATACTTTTGTAAATATGACTTGAGATTATATTGGCTTTTAAATCATCTATATCATATAAACACTGTAATTCATTCAATTCTAGTGAAATTTCTCCTAATTTTCAAATTTGTCTTCTGTGCTAAATATTCATAATTCCAAACTATAAAACACAGAGAGAATTTAACTCCATTTTCTAAACCCTGCCTATTCTGAATATGTTTTTCTTCCCTCTTCTCCAAAAAGAAAGAGAAAAATCAACGTCTAATAAATTGATACAGAAAAACGTGGAAGAAGATTTTCAAGTACAGCAGAAGATTTGCAGATCTTAGGCCAGGTGGTAGGGTAGGAAAACAGAAGAGTAAGCCATGATTTGAGTGCAGTTTTCTTCTGGAACAATCAAGCCTGTTCTCAAGTAAGTAAAGATAAAGCAGGATGAGTGAAACCATGTTCTGAAATAATAATCTGTGTAATTTTAATGTGTATAAATATTGCTATTCTCAAACCACAATAACATGGAGTGACTCTAGTAAAATAGAAATGGTGTGTGTGTGTGTGTGTGTGTGTGTGTGTGTGTGTATGTGTGTTCAATTCAGAGAGGGTTCAAGATGGGGCCCCTCCCAACCCTGGTTCCCTGTCTTCTATGCATGGCATGAGTTGGTGTAGATGTTCCCATCCCCAGAAAGCGGAACCAAGGAAACCTGATGTCAGGGCAAGGAAGAGGCCGAGTGGGCAGTCTTGGGTGGGGAGTCACTGTGGGGTTCGGCAGCAGGTGTAGGCAAGTGTATCAAGGTGGGGGAGCACCAGTAGATGCAGAGGGGAAGGAGCCTTCACCTAGAAGTCAAGTGAAGCGCACAGTTTTGTGAGACCAGAGAGGAGCTAAGGGCTGTGAGTGTCTCAGGCACCTTCCACTCCTGACACCCAAGATGTTTTCTAGAAATGATTCATTGCTCAGAAACTACCTGGGAAGAAAGGAAATGGTGAAGGAGTGGGGGATAAGCAAGAAAGCACGTGCCCCCAAACAGACCGCATTAATCTGCAAGATACTAAGCTTTAAACAAAAGTAGACTATGTTACCTAGAATGAGTATTTTTCCGTTCATTGTTGTTCAGAGACATAAGAGCTTGTTATTAAATTGTTTCTCTTAATATAATTGCCATCTGAAATGACATCTGACTTATAGTGTGAACGTTTTAAAGCTACTTTAAGTACACATAATTGAATTAAGAAAGCGGTGTGTACAAAGTCATGTGCAAGTTCGAAGAGGGGAGATCTCACTTACAGTCGGGAGATTAAAAGGTGACATTGGAACAAAACTACAGAGGATGTGCACGGTTTTTAATGGGAGAGAAAGAGAAGAGTGAAGAAGGATGTCTTACAGGCAAGAGGCTGGAGGAAAGGAACAGGACGCTGTGGGAAAAGCAACTTGTCAGTTGGAGCGTGTGTTTATTGACTGAAGCATAAAGTTTCAAAATCTGAAAGGACTTTAGAAATGAATATGTAAAAAATCTGGTTTTCTCATTTTACAAGGGAGGCAACTGGGGCACAGGGAGAGTAGAGGGCTTTCACCCTCACACCAGTGACAGGGTTTGGTCTTGAACCCTCACCATGCAGGCACACGTTGTGTCCTTGATTCTCTACAACACCCACCAGCACTGCAGAGGGCCGTGATGTGGGACGTCACCGAGTGTTTCTGAGAAGATTTTCAGAAAACTAATCTAGCTGTGGAGTACTAGAACGGACTGAGGGAAGGAACAGGGTAGATTGAGGCAAAAGAGAAGGGCCTGTAAAGGATTCTTGCAGTTGCTCAGGAAAGAGGTGGCAGAACTATGCTATAGCACTTAGAATAATCATACTTTTGGGATTATAACTATCATTCCTCACTAAGCTATTTTCTGAGGATCTCTGGTTTCCCAGCACCTAGAATAGTGTTCAAGGGTTCCTGAACTCTTTAATGAATGAGTAAATCAGTGAAAGTTAGTGACCCTAGAAAAGCAAAAGGAGGTGTTAATAAAAGAAATATTTTTTTTCAGTCTCATGACATAAATCAGCAGTCAGAGTTTGAAGGAGAAACGTTGAGTCAATTTGGATCTACTGAGTTTGACGTACAGAAGCGGCCTCCACTGCCTGTACTTCTCAATCAGGCATTAGAAAGTGGACCCAGAGCTATAAGAAAGGTTAGGGATGCAGATTTATAGACCTGGGGGGAAAAAAGTCAGGAATATGGTGCCCGCCACAATGACTGTACCCTCCAGTGAACGTTTAGAACTTTCCTCTGCCTTGTCTGTGTTTTTTTGTTTTTTGTATATTTTTTAGCACTTTTGCAGCACACATGAGACAGTTCCCTGCTCTCAATTCAGCTGTCATAGTCAGCTAAATTCTGAAGCTGAATAATGCCTGGGTGTGGTGCTGTTTACTGGAACAAGTGATTTATTTTATTGCCTAAATTTCAAATACTTTAGTATGTTTCCTAAGAAGTCATCTGATTTGGAAAATTATTGCAAAAATAAAACTGGAGAACAAGAACTAAACCCCTGTCAGCCAATTGAAGTGAATTATTAAGTGTATCAGTTTTTCTAGAATATTTTTACTAGACATAGAAAATCTAAGTCTACCAATCTACATGAATAAGTGTTGAGCAAACATTTAAATTATTAGTTTGAAGATGCGTCAACATTGTAGCTATCTGTCTCAGTCCTGCTCTTGATAGGGGGAAAAAAGTGAAATAGAATAGTAGCCCAAGAAGAAAAGTTCAGGGAAAGGACTCTTTTTATGTTTTTCAAAGATGGGAGAGTTCACACTAGCAACAGCGTTGCAGCTATTGTCACATTCCAGATGTTTATTGTATGGCATTAATAGTGGCAGTGAGTGGAAATGTTTCAGGCATGGCAGCTGACTTTAACTTCATAGCCCCCAGCCTATGGATAAGCTGAGAGCCTTCACAGATCGTCCTTTGAGAACCCCCAGTCTGACGGCACCACCGCTGACCTTGATGTCAAGGGACTCACATTCTTGTTACGGCTCTGTCTGTGGCTAACCATATGTCCCGGGGAAAGTCATTTAGCATCTGCTTTGGTTTCCTGTCTGAATACCTGACCCTTCCTGCTTTATGGGCATGTTGCAAAATGAATCGAGAGAAGGTATGAGAGAATGCTTTGTATGCGTGTAAGAGAGGTACTCTGTGATTCTAAAGGATTATTATTAATTCATCCAGAATAAAGACTATAAACTAAGCTGAACAATAAATAGACCTGATGAAAGTGCTCACAGTTTCCTGCTCTGAATAACACAAATCTCTGCCTTGGCTGCTATTAGCACCAAATTATCCCAGCTACTTGTTCCAAAAGTTTAATCAGTAATTTTATGTGATTGCACATTTGGTAATGTTTAAAAGAATGTGCATAAAGATGAAACTCATGTTATCTAGGGACAAGTTGATCCAAGGATAGGATTTTTATAATTAAGAACAGCATTTTACATGCCACCACCACAACAAGCACTCAAATAATTGATGAAACAACGGGACAGTAACCAAGTGCCACCTGATGTCAGATTGTTGTGCTTAAAGATTAGTCCCATAAACAGCCACAAAATGTTTGCCTACAAAGGACTGCAGTATCTTGCGGCAAAGCTTTTATTTGTAGCTAATGACTGAATCTATCTCATGTAATTTCTAAGTCAGGAAATCTGTGAAAATAAATATATGAGAGGTTGAAGACCCGAAAATAAAAGCCACTCAACTTAAGCCCTCGGCAGTTAAATTTATATTTAACCGTGATTAAGTACCAGGATCACATAAGGGGTTGTAATTTCATCACGAAGCATGAAAATGGCTGTGTTCGTTTTTTAACTGAACTAAGCAGATTTAATGTTTTCCTAAGAAAGGAAGAAGAAATTGAACTGTTAGCAGGTCACCAAAAATTCTAGTTGACAAAATAGACTAAATAGAAACTAATTTTGGAGGGAGTCAATAAAAGTATTTTCTTTTATTGGGTAGTTCCTACAATATCCCTGAATCTATAATGTTGTGATTTATAGATCCGTTATCCAAATAATATAAATAGGAAAAATTCTGGTTTAGCCTCATCCGCAGCTGCTCCCAAGAGGCCCAGCCATCAAGCCAACCGTCCGGGGGTCCAGGAAGCTGCAGTATCTTAGCAATGGGGTTGCCTCTTCCTGGGGTGTTCTTCTCTTCCCCTGTCTAGTTAATAAACTCCTGTTTATTTCTGGAGAGTCAAATCATCATCGCTCCTTCTGTCACGACCTCCGCACGACCCTCCCCCCATCTCTTGCTGCATCACAGATGAGGTCCTCAACCTTTCTGTTCCCAGAGCTTTATGTATTCGTCTATGTTTTATCTTGTACAGACTTTTTGAAACTTGCCTAGCCTGCCTCCTGCTATAAAGCCAGAGATCAATAACTATATTTTCACTTTCTGAGCAGGTTTCTTCACTTTGTTGTTGTCAGTCAGAATTTCCTTCTTCAGTCCCCATCTCACTTTCTTCTAGATCTACCTGATATCAGAGGCTTTGGGCTTGTTGCTTCATATCTGTGTTCCCTTTAGCCTTTGGGTCACTTGAGCGTTTTCACTCAATTCACTCTGGAGTGGATTTTTCTGCTTCAGTCCACCTCCATTATGATTTCCTAGCCAAGCTTGAGCTCTGGCTTCTAGCACTCAAATCCCACCTTGAGTCTACTGGACCAGAATCCCAGTAGCACAGGGGTGGAGGCAGAAAGGGCAGGTAAGGCATTTATTACACTGTTCCAGGATGGCTAGCTCACTTCTTTGTCTTCTCCAATTGACTACAAGTTCCTCGAGGGCAGGCCTTTTGTTATTTTCATCTTGGCATCTAAAAACACTGGTGCAGCTCCTCGTACCTAGTAAATGCTTAACAAATGTTTATAGAATAAATAAAACTTATTTATTTAAAAATAAATAAGTTTATTCTTCAACCAGAACAAAGTAAGTGTACTTACAAGGAAGACAGATGAAAGTGTGCAGATGTGTTGGTCAGAATGAAGACCTCATTTGCCCTCTGTTTTTCACCAATGTCGAGGGATTTGATGGCTCAGTGAAATTTACTTTGAAAACCTACTAATCATCTAGCACACTCTGGTGTTCATATTTTCTAGTTATTTTTTTGTAATCTGTCACCATCTAGAGTGGGGAACTCTCATGGGAAAGCTGCTCTCTGGTTCTCCTGCC
>CAUYRT010012175.1:0-13036 GCA_963574885.1 Lepilemur ruficaudatus | reverse complement strand
TGGCATTAGCCTAACTCACAGCAACCTCAAACTCCTGGGCTCAAGCGATCCTTCTGCCTCAACCTCCCTAATAGCTGGGATTATAGGCATATGCCACCATGCCCGGTTAATTTTTTCTATATATTTTTAGTTGGCCAGCTAATTTCTTTCTATTCTTAGTAGAGACAGGGTCTTGCTCTTGCTCAGGCTGGTCTCGAACTCCTGACCTTGAGCTATCCTCCCGCCTCGGCCTCCCAGAGTGCCAGGATTACGTGAGCCACTGCACCTGGCCATTGCTAGAATTTTTGATGTACTATTCACATGATATGAAGGAGTAGGATTTGATTTGAGTTAGAAGATACAAATTTTATCTTGGAGTTTCTGGGTGTGCATCTTTCCAGCTATGCAATTTTGAGCAAGTTTTTCTCTCAAAACTTTGTCTTTCTTATCTATAAAATGTTAACCTCATAGAGTTGTGCAATTTTAAAGAGATACTATATATGAAAATGTTTCATAAACCCTAAAGGCACTTATTGTAAATTAAGACGATGCAAATATAGAAGCATTCATCTGCATTATAGATAATGAAATATGAAGATTTTACATACAAGTCATAGTTATAAGCCTCATTATTCTGTCTTATTGTATTGTCATAAAATCAACATGGTTTTAACATTACCTTAGTACTCACTTTGTATAAGAGCATAAATTCATTTTATCTGATTGGTAGCCATTCTTTGATCTGTAACTTAGGTCACCAAAAGAATTGGAATCGAGGCTGCGCGCAGTGGCTCAGGCCTGTCATGCCAGCATTTTGGGAGGCCGAGGCAGGATGATGGCTTGAGCTTAGGAATTCCATACTAGCCTGAGCAAGAGCGAGACCCGTCTCTACTGAAAATATTAATAGAAAAAATTAGACGAGTGTGGTGGTACGGGTCTGTAGTCCCACCTATTTGGGGGCTGAGGCAGGAGGATCGCTTAAGCCCAGGAGTTTGGGGTTGCAGTGAGCTATGATGATGCCACTGCACTCTATCCAGGCCTCTAAGGAAGAGGTTGGGATTGTGAATGGTTATTTATCTATACTGCTTGAATGTTTTTAAAAAAATAAGAACATCTCTGTGTATTAGTCTGATAATTAGAATAGTAAGCGAGGCAGTAGAGGCAGTGGGAAGTACTTTTTTCTTGAAGTTTGGTGACATGAAAGAAGGGAAGTAGCAAGTTTGTTGTTGCTTTGTTTTTTAGGTTAGGGAAGATGGTACAAGTGGCAGTGGTGAGGGGACCAGGGAGCGTGAGGCAGAAAGTCCAGGGTCTGCGCATATCTGATGAGGACTCTGGCCGCTGGGAAGCTGGCTGCCCAGCAGAGCTCCTGGGAATCAGGGTGGGCCAGGGCTCTGGGGTCTCTGAGGCTCCAAAGGATCTGCAAGGTCAAAACCATTTCCAGTACTACTAGGACACCATTGACGTTTGTGCTTTCCTTCTCTTAAGAGTGCGCAGCGCGGTTTCCGAGGCCTCTTGCTGAGGACTGTCAGTCTGACCTCAGTAGCAGATGTGAGATCTGGCTGCTGTTCATTGAACCCTGCATGAAGGGTTTGGCAAAAATGTAAAGCAATACCACCCTTCTCATTGTTTTTTGTTTTTGGAAAATACAGTTTTTTCCCCATAAAAATGTTATTAACATATAATGTATTTAAATATGTTTTTTAAATCTCAGTTTTAACTTCTAATACAGTAAATTTGATAGACTAGATAGCTCACATAAACAAAAGCTCTTTCGACTCCTCGGTAATTTTCTATAGTGTAAAGGGGTTCTAAACCCAACAAGTTTGAGACCTGCAGGCGGGAGCATGGATGGCAGAGGTACCTCTTCCTTAGATACAGAATTGTGGAGTGGGAGGAAGTTTGAGAGTCCCAGGGTCAGCGCCGAAGTCCAGAAATCGGTGCCGCCAGGGATCTAAGCCCTTCTTTTTCATCAGCAAGAAGAGGGGCTTAGTCCTGGGAGTGAGGCTGTGCTGGAGCAGAAGGGGAACTGCTGGAGCCTCTCTAGGCGTGCACACTGTTTTTCTGTTGAGCAAAGAGGTCTCAGTTCCCTGTAAACGCCCATGGAGCTCCTGCCCGTAAATCCAGACTAGAGTTGTGTGGGTGAGTAGCTGTGGAGGACCGGTGCTCCCACCCTGGGCGGCCTTTTTGAATGGGGTTGGGGGTGTTGCACAGCTCTTGGCACCACCCTTTCCTTCTCTCTTCTCTGCGTGGGATTCCCCATCATGCTGGCTAGTTGTGAAGGTGTAGCACTCAGCATCAAGCCTGTGGCAAATTATCATCCCTAGTTGGGAGGTGTGAGGTTTCTTAGGAGGGCTAAGGAAGTGGGGCTCTGTAGACCTGCTAGGCAAAACAAAATCTCTGGGGTTTTAGGACCCTCCTCAAGTCATATAGTTGAAATATAGAACATTAAGTGTTCAACTGAGTTTAATAGTTTCTGCAGTACATAAAAATAATGTTATAAATGATTTCCTAGTTTTATTTATAATTGTCTTTTTAATACTTTTCTTATATTTGTAAAAATTGAACTAAAATTATGAGGTTAGTGAAAGCAAGGAGACCAAAAATAGGCATTTGATCAACTTACATGATCTTTTATTTCAAGGTGAGCTAATGTTTCCTAAAATCAAGTATTTTCCCTTACTTCTCACTGTTTGGAAAATGTTTTAATGTGCTTGATTATACTAGCATTTTCTAGCATTTGAATTCATGAAGGGAAATTTTTCATATGATTTGTTTTAAAGGACATGCTAAGTTTTTTTACATTTAGTAGACAGTTTAATTTTTCCCTACAACTTTTTTCTATTTTTTGAAGGTATGATTTACATACAGTAAAATTTACCCCTTTTTATTTATAGTTCTTTGAGTTTTGACAGACCTGTTTGTTAACCATCCACGTAATCAAGTTCCATCATCTCCTAAATTCCTTCATGCCCCTTTGTAGTCATCCCTCCCGTTCCTGCCAGTCCCTGGAAACCACTGATTTGTATGTATGTTTTCCTTATAGTTTTGAGAAGGACATGTAATTTAAACAGTGTATGACCCACATTTCTCCCTTCCTAGAAGTGTGTCTCAACTCAGACTAGTAACTTATAAACTCTTGAATGACTAACCTGTACTTGTGGGCACAGAAGCAGTTCTGATCTAGATTTAGGGGTAGCTTTTACTCTCATTTTATAAATTTTTCCTACTGCCATTATTTAAATAGTTTTGTGAATTATCTTATTTTTGAAGAAAATTGCTTAGTACTTAAAAATACTAAAACATAACTGATTTGAATTATCAAGTATTTTAATTGAAGCTTTTTTTTTTTAGCTTTCCAAATTTCATCACATTCTTGTCTCCTATTAACCACCACTAATTATGCAGCACTCAGAGGTCCTATCTCTTTAGCAGGAAAGAAGGTTAAATGAATAACTAGAACAATCCTGCTATTCCCTTGGTGGATTAACTATATTTTAAGTGGAATAGGTTAAAGTATTATATAAAGTTAAATTAACTTTTATCATTAATCTTGATAGAGCTGGTTTGTAAAAATCATACCATAGAAAAAGTTAAGCGTTAGTGAGGGAAACTATTAAAAAGATTCATGTTCACATCTTAGAAATAAAGTTCATATATATTGTGCATAAATACCTATTCTGTGTTTCATTCCTATGTGCATCTTTAAGAAATACTCTAGAGCTTATTATTATTAATAATATATGTTAGGTACTGTTATAGACATTAAATAATTTGATCCTCATAACAAATTTATGAAGTAGATACTATTATTATTTGCATTTTAGAGATGAGAGCTCAAGTTAAGTAATTTGCCCAAGCCCATATAGGCAGTAAGTAGCAGAAGCACTTATCTCTCTACTTTCGAATGTTTTCTTTATCCAGCCTATATTCATCTGTAGTGTAAAGCATTTACATAATGCTGATATTTAATTTAGTGCCTTATTTGGAACAATGAAATGTTTGTGTGTCTTTTTATTCTGTATATGCCTGTTATCTATGACTACCTCAGTTCTTGGCATTATGTGGTCAGGGGATGTGGTCCCACTAAATGTAACCTGGGCAAAGGTGTAAACACAGTCCATGAACTTTTGACCCCATAGGTTAGGTGAGTACAGGGTCTATACTGTAGGAACTTGTGAAGCACTCTAATTCTAAGTTACTTAGAATGATTCAAGAAATGTTCTACATATTTGAACCTCCTGGGAAATCAAACTTAGAATTGGTCTGCTCTGGGAAGAACCTAGAGATCTTGGGATGGGCCAAGAAATACATGAGTTAGTATCTTCACTTCTGTGGAATATCTACAGTTTTTGACCCAAGCTGGACTATATGAGAATTTTTTATGTTTCCTGAGCATCTTAGAATAAACTATCAAAGGCAGTACATGAGATTTGCTGCTTTAGTGCAGAGTATAACATTTAAAAATGTCTGTTTTATCATTAGCTAGATCAGCCCACTACGCTTGATCTCCCCTTTGGCTCCTTTAGGTCACAACTGGATGTGTATTGCCTCTTTTACTTGACAATGGGCAGTCCTTAGTTAATTTCAAAAGTAACTAAAAAATCTAACCTGAAGGCCGGGTGCTGTGGCTCACACCTGTAATCCTAGCACTCTGGGAGGCTGAGGCGGGAGGATCGCTCAAGGTCAGGAGTTTGAAACCAGCCTGAGCAAGAGCGAGACCCTGTCTCTACTAAAAATACAAAGAAATTAATTGGCCAACTGAAAACATATAGAAAAAATTAGCCAGGCATGGTGGCTCATGCTTGTAGTCCCAGCTACTTGGGAGGCTGAGGCAGAAGGATCACTTGAGCCCAGGAGTTTGAGGTTGCTGTGAGCTAGGTTGATGCCACGGCACTCATTCTAGCCCAGGCAACAGAGTGAGACTTTGTCTCAAAAAAAAAAAAAATCTAACCTGAAAGAAGTATGTAGTATTTTTTATGTAAATATTTACATGTGTATATGACTTTAGAGCTGCATAAATGAGGCTGTTTTATGTGATTGTGAAAATAGTACTTGAAACCAAACTAAATCTTGTATTAGCTTGCTGAAACAAGTATTTTTATTAAATCTGCTCTTTTAGGCAGATGGCTTTGGCTGATCTTTTACTTTATGGGTTTATAAATGGAATTGCATGACAAGCTAAAATGATGATATACATTGTCTAAAAGGATTAAAAGAACAAACTCTATTAACTGCTAGTAACAACAGCATTTTCTCCTTGGTCAGCAGGCTAAGAGGAATAGTTAGGAATGCTTACATTCTACTTTCTATCTTTTTGGGTTAAAGACCCCAGACATGTCTGAATTCACATGGCCATTTGATAGACATTAACTTACATGGTCTGGAAATCAGTTTGTGTCTTCAGAGAAAATTTTGTCTATATGTGAGTTGCTACTTCTGAGTGTTAGTTTAGTAGAGGTTCTGGTAGAGGGGTGTTATGCTGTCATAAATAGATTTCATGTATTATCAGATATGGACTGGGGCATTATGATAGCCTGGCACACTTGAAATTCAGTCATCCTTCCCCCACCCCCACACAGATAGTGTTTATTACTAAAATGGCCTTTCTGGGTTATAGTCATAGATGCCTGTGTCAGGAAACATGATTTGACCATAGGATACAGAATTTATACAAGTAGTCTTCCTTTGTATAGTCTTTACTATATCTGAAGACAAATGACAGTATTTCTGGCAAAGGATTTCATACTGACCAAAATTACCTGGGAATTAACAATTTATAATTATTCTTGAAGGAGTAGAAAGTTTATCCTATAGATAACTTAAACACCTCCCAGTACTTTGATCTGAGTACGTAGAATATTTTATTAATAATTTGCCACATCAGGGGCCATATCAGTCTGCCTTAATGAAAAGTTACAGTGTTTTTAATAAAATAAAACTTTATAGTACTTTTCAGCATGCATAATCAATGTGGGAAAGGGCCAGATTTTTATTTCTTTTTTCAAAATACCTTTATTCATTTGTAGAAATGATGTATATTTGTTGTAAAAACTAAAATATCACAGAAAGGTGAAAGAAGAACATAAAAATCACTTCATACCCTACCATCTAGAAATAATGGCTGCTTAGAATATTCTTCTAGACATCTCTTCCCCTATGTAAATAATAATGTTGACATATTAGTTGAGCATCTATTATGTGCCACTCTTAGAGTTACATGCATCTTTGCATAAAAGACAAACTTGGCTTTAAGGAGTTAGCCAGGCTGAGGGAAAGGATTTAGATATATAGGGTAGAACTTTCCAAGCAGAAGGACATCAGAGTGAACATTCTGAAAGAGCTAGCTGTTTTTGAAACTGACAGACCACCAGGATATCTGAGGCATGGAGAATGTGAGGGAGAGTTATAGGAAATATAGGGAAGACAAGCTGATGCTAGGTCTTATAGGTCGCATTAAGATTGGACATAGGTACATTTTCTCTTCTAGAAAAGAAGCTTTCTGTCTGAAATGTTCTTCTGTTTTCTAGGGTCATTCCTCTTTTGATATGTGTTCTTTATCTGCTGTTTGCTTATATCCTTTTTTTTTTTTGATATAGAGTCTCACTCTGTTGCCTGGGCTGGAGTGCCGTGGCGTCAGCCTAGCTCACAGCAACCTCAAACTCCTGGGCTCAAGCAATCCTTCTGCCTCAGCCTCCCAAGTAGCTGGGACTACAGGCATGTGCCACCATGCCCAGTTAATTTTTTCTGTATATTTTTAGTTGTCCAATTAATTTCTTTGTATCTTTAGTAGACACAGGGTCTCGCTCTTGCTCAGGCTGGTTTTGAACTCCTGACCTAGAACGATCTACCCGCCTTGGCCTCCCAGAGCTTATATTCTTTTTGGGTGTAGTATTTTATGCATTCATTATTTTATCAGTTTGTGTATTATTTAATTAAATTTTTATTGTGATCATACAAGTGTAGCTGTATAAATGGATTTGGGAACAAACCCAACTGACCCGTGATAGGCATACAGCCTACCTAGTAGAGGCAGAAATGCCCTGGCAACCGTAAGAAGAGTTAGCCTATGCTGTAGAGATCAATCAGTGGTCAGTGTGACAGATGGAGTCACTGGTGAGTAAGAGATGGACAAGTCAGCTAGGTGGAGGCAGATTAAGAGAGCTTCTGCTGTTCAGTATGGTGTCTCTTGACACATTCCCTCAATTTGATAGAAATTTTACTATAGTTGGCAGATATCATAAACTACAGTTTTAAGAAAACTACCCATTGCCAGCAAAATTAGATAATTTACTTGGTGGTGTGATCATTACCTAATTTTTTTGATAGTATTTTTTAATTTTTTTAACAGCTTAATCAAGATGTAATTCACAAACCGTACAGGTTACCCATTTAGCCAGTTCAATGGTTTTGATATTCACAGAGTTGTGCAACCATCACTACAATCAATTTTAGAGCATTCTTGTCACCTTTTAGCTGTTATCCTCTGGCCCCAGCAACCACTCATTTACTTTCTTTATGTATACATTTGCCTATTCTGGATATTTCATGTAAAGGTAATCATACCTTTACATGTGTGGTCTTTTGTGGCTGGCTTCTTTCACTTAGCCTGATGTTCAGGGTTCATCTATATTATAGCACGTATCAGTACTTCATTCCTCTTTATTGCTGAATAGTCCACTGCGTGGATATAGCATATTTTGTTACTCATTCATCAGTTGGTGTACATTTAAGTTGTTTTCACCTTTTGGCTATTATGAATAATGCTGCTATTAACTTTTATGTACAAATTTTTGTGTTGACATAGGTTTTCATTTCTCTTGAGTGTATACCTAGGAGAGGAATTTCCAGGTAAACTGGTAACTCCATGTTTTAACTTTTTGAGGATTTTTCCAAATTGTTTCCAAAGTAACTCCATTATTTGACATTCCCACCAGCAGTGTATGAGGGTTCTGATTTCTCACATCCTTGCCAGCACCTGTTACTGTTTGACTTTTTGATTCTAGCCATCCTACACTTGATCTTAGCCAAAAGGCTAAGAAGTGATGATTCTAGCCATCCTAGTGAGTGTGAAGTAGTATCTTATGTAGTTTTGATTTACATTTTTCTGATAACTAATGATGTTGAACATGTTTTCATGTTCATTGTCATAAAGCTTGCTTTGAGTCTGTAGATGGCTTTGGGTAGTATTGCCATGTTAACAACGTTTAGCCTTCAGACCCATAAGCACAGGATATCGTCCCATTAACTTAGGTCTTCTTCAATTTCTTTCAATAATGTTTTGTACTTTTCAGAGTATTTTATGCTTCTTTTGTTAAGTTTATTCTTAAGTATTTTATTCTTTTTGATATTTTGGGGAAGGTTCTTTTTTTATTTCAATAGATTAGGAGTGCAAGTGTTTTTTATTACATGGATGAATTGTATAATGCTGAAGTCAGGGCTTTTAGTGTACCTGTCACCTTTTTGATATAAATGAAATTGTTTTCTTAATTTTATTTTGAGATTGAAATTGTTCATTACAAGTATATGGAAGTACAGTTGGTTTTTGTATTCTGCTACCTTGCTGAATTCATTTATTAATTTTAATAATTTTTTTGGATTATTAGTAGATTCCTTATTAGCATTTTCTATATACAAGATCCTGTCATTTGTGAATAGAGATAGCTTTACTTCATTTCCAGTTTGGATGCCTTCTTTTTTCCATTTTCTTGCTGTTTCTTTTTAAAAATTGTTTTTATGTGGCTCAGAATTAGAGGGTGGAGTAACCTCCCAAACTATTTAAATAATTTATTTGAAAGCTCTTTTATGAAAAAATATTTAAATATTTGTGTTATGTAAGAGAATATGTGAGAGAATATTTATATAATTTATATTTCATGTGGAAATATATGTGTTTAAATAAACTTTTTGGTTTGGCCCATTGTAATTGAACTTGGAACTGCTTTTGTTTCCCCTTAGTATCATTTTCTCTTTAGAATATCAACTTTTTAGAATATTAAGTTAAAAGGTATAGATGGCTTTCAAATTGGTTAATGACTGACTTTACCTGTTGAACTTTCATGTTTTTATTCATAGAGGTTTCATTTGACATAATTGCTTATTTTTCTTTAGCAACAGAAAGTTTATGAGACAGTTTATAGATTGTGGCCTTCACATCTGTAGGTAATTAATAAGTACCTTGCCTGCCTTGTGGTTTGAATCTGTTATCTAAGGGGAAATTCTCCTGGATAGATAGAAAGAGATCTTAGGAAAATGAAATAAGTTGTGAAAGGAAGGAGGAATTATAAGTAAAAATGTAAAAACTTTTCTTAATTCATCCATCATTTGTTGGGCACTTGCTATTTACAGTCCCTGTTCTAAACATAGGTGACACAGTTCCGCCCTTAAAATTTTAAATTTTGCTGGAGTATTGCCTTTATAAAATGCATAAAAAGAATTGTTGGTTTATCAGTAATTTTAACAAAAAGTAGCATATGAACATGTTACATCACTGAATAAAACAACAGAACCTGAGCTGGTTTGATTAAACCACTATCTTACTTAATTTTATTCCTTCCTCTCATAGTTTTTGAATTCAAACACTGGGTCAATTTGGATGCGTCACTGTGCCACTACCTACACAAGAGTTGCAAATAAGCACAATATAGCAATCAAAAGTATTTAGAAAGTATCTCTTGAAGGATTTTATGGTAGATCCATTTTATAGGTTGTAACAACACTTACTAAAATTCCCTTTTAAAAATTCTCCAACTCCCTCATCCCTTGTGGCTGCTCTACCTTCCACGTTGCACCTCAAGCAAAACTAACCATCATGCACCTGTCCACATCACCCCACTTTTCCTGGAGCCCATCCTGTCTGTCATCCTCTTTTCCTTGCCCTTTGTTTTTTTTTCATTTCAGCTAATATCTAGATTCTCCACTGCAAACAGTCCAGGATCAAGTGGCTGATATCTTTTTTCCTTTCCCTGTTCCTTACTCCCTTCACCTGGATCCTGGGTCTTTCTTCTCATTTTCTCCATTCTATACCACAAAAACAAACAAACAAACGAACAAACAAAAAAACAAAAAACAAAACTTTAATAATGACTGCCAGATATCTTTGGAAGTGGCCACTATTGTTTTTACAGAGGTCATGGTTTTTGGATATGACTTTACCTTGGGAAGGAAAGAGGGCAACTGCCTTGAAATTTCTATTCGAAGAACTGTTCAGTTTTCTGTTTTAAAATACTTTGTTCTGGAAGGGACATAGGCCATTTTAAGAATGGAAGATTGTGAGAATTCTGCAACCCATGACAAGCTGTAAAAGGTTGCTAAGGAGATTCCTATGAGAAGGAGTAGTATTTAAATGATCTGTAACTGAACTCTGACTTCTAAGGGCAGGAAATGAAAGGAAGGAGTCTCTTTTACTTTACTCCTTTGACATTTTAGGAAGCAAGCAAAAGCAAGAATTTTCTTTTTCCTTAAACAGAAATAATTTTGTATAAATTAACTCATGTTGTGTTAACATGATATTTTTAAACATTTTATTGAAGTATAGAACATTGAAAAAGCGCACGAATCGTTAAGTTACAGCTTGATGAATTTTTACAGGTGGTGATAATATTGTATTTTAATGTCATTTAATATATCCTATTTCTTGTCTTTGAAAACTGTTATCTTAAAATTTTTGATTTTATGTGAAGATCAAAGTGATAATTTCAAAGCAGTGCAGAGATTTTGTTTAGTTTCTGTTTTTAATGGCATGTTGTACTCTCTCACCTTCTTTCCTAGTCTCCTGCTTATTAATACAAAAACCAGAGGAAGAATTTCTTCCAGGAAGGAAAGTGTCATTCTGTTTGGAACTGGTCTAGAGCAGCACTGTCCAGTAGAAACAGCCACACTTTAGGTGCTCTGTACATTTGGTCAACAGAGTAGGTAGAAGGAGGAATATAAATGTTTAAGCAATGAAAAATTTGAAGGGACAAGAAAAGTTTTAGTCTTGAATTATCTTCAAAAATCTTGAGGCTTAGTGGGAAGTCAGAAGCAGCATGTTGAGGGACTTGGTTACAGGCCAAAGAGTAAAAGAATATTCTCAAGAAACGGGGTAAATTCTAAGTAGGCACTGGGGAGAGAGTTTTACAGGAATAACTCTGCTAATTAAAGTAGATTGCAATGGTGCTTTAGCCAGAGGTGTGATTACCAAGTCCTGAAGCTATTGAATACAAGACTTTAAAAAGCAAACAAACCTTTATTGAGCACCTGCTATGTCCAGGCTCTCTTCTAGGATTTGGGATACACCAGTGAACAAAACAGACAAAAATCTTGGTCCTCAAATGTTTCTAGTATAGTAGGGACAGGCAGACAATAGACATAAGTAAATTGTAGAACATTAAAAGGTGCAAAGTGCTGTGGAGAAAAGTAAAATAGGGATCTGTGATGGGGAGTGGAGGTGGTGGAAAGTTGCAGTTATTGGTGACAAGGAGGCCTAAGATGTCGTCATGGCAGTGAGTGGCTGAGGCCAGGAGGAGGACAAGATCATCAGATAGAGGAGTTCACAGAAGCGAACTCCTGGTGTTGGAAGGTCCTGCTCATGTATATACAAACTACCAAGAATTAGAGGAGTGTGACAGTAAACCAGCAGCTAACATTCTTGTGATAGGAAGCGGGGACTTGGGGAGCAATTGGTGACAGCGATAAGAGGGGTAGTAGGTTGTGTAGTAGGTAGACAGCCTGGTTCCACGCTGGAGAGCTGTGAGGAGGAACGAGGGGAACATTGAGGTGTGAGCAGGACTCTTCCTCAGTTCCAGACCAAGATTTGAGAATTGTGAGAGAAAGAAGAGCTCAGAGCAGCATTGACCTGGGGAAATTCAGGCTTAGGTTAGAGCAAGGTGAGGGGGAAACCTTGAGAGAAGCTAAGATCTAGGGAACTGTTACTTCTGGAGGGCACACTGGAAGACTTTCGAGAGTTGGGGAGGGGTGGGCAATAGGCATGGAAGAGGGGGTAGAAGAGGCATGGCCTTACAGGAGGTGGACAGTGGGAGCCTATGGCTTTGCGCTGATTTATGTCAGTGGGGACATAAAGACAAAATGTTGTCAGCCTGAGTGCCTACACAGCAAATAAGGTGATGCGGCTGCAGATGCTGGAAAGTAGGGAGAGGGGAGCACCCTTTTGACTCTTGTAAATGGAAGTTCCCAAAAATAGGTCTCAGATGGTTGCCACTAGAATAGACCCTCCCTAGCTCCTCCTTCAAGTTAAAGAGGCAGTTTAGGGAAAGAAAAGATGTTAAGCCAGCCTTTCTTATCAGGGTAATGACAAGGAGAAATGACTAGGAAAACTGAAGACAAATGTTATTACTTGAATTTGGTGTGCTGGTAAACTGGCTCTCAAAAAAACGCTCCCAAACATGAATTTCTGTGGTATAAGTACTCCCACCTTTCCAATTTCAGGCTATCAGAGGTTTAACTAACCAGCCGGTAAAATTCCTGAATACATGACAGCTTGTCTGTTGGTGATCATCAGTATGAGCTCTCTAGCATGCCATACACTCTAGAGTTGACTCTGTTTTCTTTAAAATAGTTGTGTACCATTTGGGTGCTTTAGAGTCAGACCAGAGTACTAATAACTAATCCTCAATTTTGCTTCTTTATAACTCATTACCTTGTTGAACCTCAGTTTCTTTGTCTGTAAACTGAGGATATTACCACCTTTTCCTTGGGTTGCTGTAAGGATTAGAGAATAGGTAGAACAGCAGTTCCTGAAATGGCAGGTACTGTTGTTATTATTATTGGCATCACCTTAATGTAAAGCTTTGTTACAAAGGAACTCAATTACCAGAGGATATACCTGTATTTTTATATGCAAAGGTAGTAGTAGAGATGGCAGTTAACCTTTTGGAGAGCCAAATGGGTGATAAGAACATGGGCTTAGCTTGAAAAGTAGTTGGGGAGCGGAATTAGGAGTCTCAATAGGGGAAAGGAATTCCTCTAAAACTGATTTATGTGATTAACTGTACATCTCGGTAAATTCACTGAAAATCATTTAATTGTACACTTAAAATGGAGTAAAGGCATGATATGTAAA
>CAUYRT010012173.1:0-33738 GCA_963574885.1 Lepilemur ruficaudatus | reverse complement strand
TATCCAGGATAATGCAAGAGGTGCTATATCACCATTGTTTTTTTGTGGCTGACTAGAACTCCATGGTATACATATACCACATTTTATTAATCCACTCATGAATTGATGGGCACTTGGGTTGTTTCCACATCTTTGCAATTGCGAATTGTGCTGCTATAAACATTCAAGTGCAATTAGGCCTCAACTTCTTATTGTTTTAAAAGCATCTACCCAAAGGAAAAAAAACATTCTATGAAAAATAATGTATAAAAAACATTCTATAAAAAAGAATTTTTTAATTGAACAGTGTAACAGGTATTATCCAGGTCACCAGCCTGGGGTATTCCCCCATGCTGAGTAGCTAAAGAGCTTAGGCTTAATTCTGCAGGCCACAAGTTGCTAATCAAAGCAAGAGTGTGTGGTAGAAAGTTCACCCTGGGTGGTGGGGTGGAGGTATTGAAGTTAAAAGGGACTAGACTAGAAGGAAGAGACCAGCAGGAAGGGTCCAGATGAGATATGGTGAGACCTGATAAGGCAGTGACAGTATGCATGGAAGGAGCAAATAAATGAGAGAATAATTGAAAAGAGAAGCTTGGAGGAAATGGTGCTATGGTAAAAGAAGAGAAGAAAGAGTCTCCAGGATGATAGTTTCTGGCATGCATGTCTCCATGTCATTATATATGGTTGGGAAGACAAGAAATTGTAAAACAAGAGGAAAGTTTTGGATGTGTTGAATGTAAGAAGCCTGTGAAACATCCAAGCTAAAAGGTTGGTCGTATGGCAGATATAAGTTGTCTGAGATGGAGTTCTGACCACCACCTTCTTCTTGTTCTGGTAACAGGTGGCAACACTTCCTGGCTGGCTGCCTGCCCCTGCCCCAGGAAGAGCTAACCTAGAGAATACGGGCAGAAGCACATTCCCTTTGCACTAAGGATATGTTCCTTCAGTAAGCAGCCTCTGGCTGTAGGTAGGAACTGAGAGAGACCAGCAGGATTGTGCTGCAGATAGAAACTGAGGCATCTCACAGAACCTCAGCCAGGTCCTCACAGAACTGCCACACTCAGCCAGGTCCTTCTCTCTCCGCCTCTTTCTACAGACCATGTGGGACAACTTCAGGTATTGAGTCACTAGGGTGGCTGATCACATCCTCATGCCCTCAATCCCAGCACATCTTGTGGCCTCTGCCATTCTTCTGTCTCCCTATCTTATAGCAGAACCCCTTCCAATGGAAGTGAGGTATTCGAGACCATATTTGTTCGTGTCCCCGCATCTCCCAGAAACTCACCTTTCCCTCTCCCACCTGCGCCTCACCCACCATGCCAGATCAGTCAGCTTGTTTGGTCTTGCACTTCACTCACACCATGAAAAATTCTAGATGTAGGTTTTATGTAGTAACAGATTGTATTTTTCTACTCCTGTCTTACGGACTTTGCAGCCCACTTTCTGAACTCAAAGACTCCTTTTGTGTGTATGGCAATGTGACAGAGTAGACCTGGAATCGAATCCCAGTCCTGTCACTTAGCTGGGCAAGTCACATAAGCTCACTGGGCCTTGGTTTCTTTATCTTTAATTGAGGTAAAAATACCTTGTTTTCAGGATTGTTGTGAAAAGTAAATGAGCAAGCATGTTAAGGGGCCTGGCAAGTGGTATTATTTACCTTACTGCCTATTCTTCTTAATTCTATCCCTCATGTCTTCCTTATAGTTCATTTCATTCTTGTTCTGCTTTCATATTTTCCAGAGTTTCTTTTCCCTCATTCAGTTTTCTAGCTTCCCTTCCCTCCCCTTAGTAATTCATCCTTGATTTCATGCTCCTAGTGCAGAGATGGAACAGAACAACGAAGGGAAACTCAGATTGTAAAATATGCACAGTTATAATATCACTGTTTTCTTCTCATATCTCTAAGTGCCTTTAAAAATAAAGTCCCTAAAAGCAGGGCATGTCTTTTCCTGATTGATTTCTGTAGCTAAGTAGCCATCAAGTAGGTACTTAGCAAGCTTTTCTAAATCATTGCTGATGTGTATCTCAGTCAATTAAATATAAGCGAGCTTCCCTTTCTCTACCAACTGTCTGTGTTGGTCCTCTTGTTCTCATGCTATAAAACAGAGGTCCTCTGCTTATTAGTACCTCACTTATTAGTTTCTCACCCTGGAGTCCTGAGATATCTTCTCTGTAATAAAAGGTTGCAGGTTCCTTTTTGTATCCATTAGTATCAAGTCTGTGGCTATGCAGCTCACCCCAGAACTTAAATTATGTAGATTCATAAGATCTCAGGTCTCATAAATTGTTTGTTGTTTCTTGAATCATGCTTGAATGAAAGGAGATTTTTTTTATGCTGTTTAAAGTGTTAAAGAAGTGGCAGTCTTCTCCAGTGGCAAAACTCTCTTTCTGCAAACTCAGAGTATTAGGTTGCATCATTAGTTAAGACACTTTCAGTTTCAATTAATAGAAACTTGACTAAAAGTGGCTTAATTTTATCTCATAAAAAAACTCCAGAAGGAACACTTATCTACAGCTAATTCAGCAGGCTGGCCCTGTCATTAAGGACCAGGTGCTAATGTACCATCATAGACATGTCAGCAATCCATCCCTCACAGTTGCAAATGGTCATAACAGAGCTAGGTATCAACTGCAAACAAGGCCGTGTTTAGCAAAAAGCATGAACTTCCCTCCTATGTATTCCCTTTGATTGGTGAGTTTGCCTTTCCCAAGAGCAGCCCAGCAGACTTCCTCCAGCTCCCACGGATCAGAATTGAATCACATGACCAGGGGAACCAATCATTGGCACCACGCCTGACTTAGACTTATCCTGACTCAGAACAATCATGACTCACCCCCTAGGGCAAGGCAAGAATCCATGTGTAAACATGTAGCTTTGTGGAGGCACCTGAACAAAACCTGGGCTGTAACAATAAGACAAAAAGGAGACAAATGGATGTTGGGGGTGCAACCAATAGTGTCTTGCCACAATCATGTCGATGAGTGCAATGCCTTACATAATGCTGTGGACGAGGGCTGACATTAGGGTACTCGGTACACAAAATTTAAAGAGGCAATCACTTTCAGACGCTGACCATGCACTTGCATGACCTTGGGAATAAATTTCTTCTTAAATTCTGTGCCCTAGGAAACTTGATGGCCTCACCCTAAACTGGCCCTGGCTGTGAAAATGGTATTAACTCAATAAATGCATTTAATTAATTTTAAGGTACGTTAGGAAACCCATTTCATCCATAATATCTCAATTGGTTTTTGAAATTCTGTCAATAGCAATTTATTCCATGTGTAAAACTTTGCCGTCTCTCTGTGATATACTTTTCTATATTCAAATGCTCCTAAAGAAGGGATTTTTTTATGCTATCATCTTCTTTCCTTATAGAAGAGATACATTTTAGAATCAAACCACTATGTTATTTGCATACAATATCTGTGTTAGATTTGGGATGCTTGAGGCAACTTCTCTGGGATCTCAGGGAGAGGATGTAATACCAAGAGATACTGGGCAAGGGTTGGGAATAAATTTTGTATTTCAGCAAAGTGCCTTCAGACCACAATGGTAGCTCCATAAACTTTGGGGGCAATATCACCAGAAAGTCATGGAGCAGGAGGGTAAAGGGAATGGTATTGTAAACTGTTAGCGTTTGCTGCAGAACAAACAAGCACATGATATACAGGGTTAAAATGACAAATATTTACTACTGTTCTGGAGTCTATGCAGCAGTTGGGAGGGTCTGCTAATTTGGAGCAGGCTCAGCTAGTATCTGTTGGGCTCACGCAGGTGTGGCTTGGCCAGGAGCTACACGGTCCAGGATGGTCACACTGTAGTAACAGGTCATATCCCTCCCATCATCCAACAGGCATTCCCACGGGAAGTATTCCAGGTTTCAACAAGAACAGCAGAGCAAGCCCCAAAGTGTAAGGGCTTTTCAAGGCCCTGCTTGTGTCACAGTTGCTCACATTCCATTGGCTAAAGCAAATCACACAACCAAGTGAGAATTAGAGAGGGAGCACTAATAGGGTACAGATAGAGGTGTGTGAGTATGTGTGTGTGTGTGTTTGTATGTAGATATCTATGGCCATTTCTGCAACGTAGCATAGGAAATGTTCTCGTGTGGAAGCACCTATAAGGTACCTGCAGAAGGATTCCAAAAATTGTTGGGAGGCTTGCTGTGGATGTGCATGAACCAGAGGGAAACCATTACGTAAAGAAAGAGCATTTCATTCAGAGTAGTTGTTTCAAAAGATAACACACAAAAAAAGGTATCATAGTGACAAATAGTGGCATGTCCATGCCCAGTGGTGGGGATAACTGGAAAATCCAAGCAGATCTTGTCTCTATGTATCTCCACCTGTGGAGGTGCAGGTATCATATTATTTAAATCATGTAAACCAATCACCTTTGCTCTAATTTCCTGCTCATAAGGGCAAACTCCCTGTGCTTTAGCTTCTTATGTATTTGGTTTGTAGAGAGAACCATGCAGTAAAGAAAATATGAAGACTTGGTGTGACTAATATTTATATTTCTCTTTGAAAATTAACACATTAGGATTCTGGTTTATATATTTCACTATTGTATGAGATTTTAACAGTACCTGAGACTTTATTTACAAAACAAATCATGATATTTTCATATCATACTGTTACATGAAATATTATTTACAAGATATCATTTATATTCATCACTACTTCACTAGATCTTGTTATTTATAGGGTTAACAAAGAAGCATAAACTACCACAGCACAAATTGTTTATAATTTTATAACTGTATTTTAACATAATAAACTATCACTGGCAAATGTATTTTATTTTATGCTGTTAAAAAATTATTCTGAGAAGAGACCAAAGGGGAAAATGTCTTTTAAAAGGTTAAGACTTTGAGTTATTATGAGCCAGCCTCATCTATCAAAAACACTGATAAGCATTACTGGACTTGAGAAGTCAAGAAATAGATCCTAAACCAGGCAAAATCACCAAAAAAAGAGTATGCCACTCTCTTCAGTGAACTGTGGGGGTGAGGGGAAACTTCCCCTTTTCCCCCAAAGTTTGCTGGAAGATCAACTCACAACTAAGGCAGATTAATAAGAAAGAGAGGTTTATTTACCATGCACGTGGGGGGAAACACACGATGATTACTCACTATCCTAATGGGATCCAGATATTTTTATACATGCCTTTTAGAAAGGAGGGGGGATATGAGGAGTATAGGCAATTCTGTTTAGGGGAAATAAATGATTGCTAGGGAGGATGAATAGGTACTTGGGAGAATGCATGGATGGGAGAAACAGATTGACTTGTAAATTAACCCGAGAGACAGGAATTATGTTTAAAATGATTTGGGCCAGGTCTGGTTACACTTCTGATGGTCTCTCCTGAAATATACTGAGATAACAGGGAGGGGAAAGGAAGTCAATTATTCTTTTCCCAATGTCTGTTAATCTCTAAGGGCCTCAATTCAAAATACCAAGGAGTCATATTTTGGGGTGAAATCTCCTGAGCTCCTTCAGTACTATTATATATACATGCCCTATCATACTTAAGAGTGAGCTAGAAATGCTGGGGACGGCTGTTAAAGTAAGGATGCTGGACTGGACAATCTCTTTCAACCTTACATTCTACAGTTGTACAACTCTCTGTCTTACCTCAAGCCCTGGACACAGTCATCCACAACTAAATGGGGAAACTTTTATCCAGCCTTCTAGAGCAGGATCCTGAACTACTGCCCATGAGTCTACTGATTGTTTTGTCCTGCCTGTGAGTTAAGAATGCTTTCTACATTTTGAAGTAGTTGAAAAAAATCAAAAAAAGAATAATATTTTCTGACACATAGAAATTATATGTAATTCAAATATGAATGCCCATAAATTACATCTTATTGCAGTACAGCCACACCCATTCAATTACCTACTGTCTATGGCTGAGTTCCTGTCAGAGCTGAGTAGTTGTGACAGAGACAATATGGCCTGCAAAGCCAAAAATATTTACTATCTGTCCCTTTACAGAAAGGTCGGTCGCCAGCCTCTTTCCGCGCAGCCCCTTTCCTGGAAGAAGAAAATTGAATATCTGATCCCCTCCTTCTCCAATCCCCTTAATGTCTGATCCTTTTACTAAACGTTCCTTACCAGATTAACTGGACTTAAAATAACCTACTCTCCTCCCTAACTCTCCTGCTGTATGGAGAGGTTTTACTGTGTGTTCCACTTCACGAGTTGCATGTCAGGCAAATCATGCATATAATTCACACTTTAAATGAGTTAATTATTTAAGTGCTCAATCTTTTAGTCGGTCTATCAGCCAGCATTACAACGAGGAAATGAATAAACATGAGGACATTTCATACTCCTCCCCACATCATTCATTAAAAACATTTCAGAGACTCATTAGTCAGGAGCCTAAGCAGCCTTTATAGTAGGCTGATAAGATGCCAGACATTACTTTCCAAACTACATGAGTCTCACCTAAATGGAGGGAGTGAAATTCAACTCAGTAGAAATTAACTGTGACTCAGCCTCTCACTGCCTTTCTCTAGCTCTTCAGGAAAATCTAATTCCATCTCTGTGATTTATTTAAATTGTTGGAAAAAAAACAGTTAAGCGAATAAAGCACTTAGATGCATAAAACGATGTGTCACTTGCATACCATGCATGGAGTGCTTTTTGTTCTATCCCAGGAAGTGAAAGAATAAGGAAAAATAGGCAGTCTTTAAAAGGATTTTAAATCAGAACACTGCACAGCCCAACCCTCTCCTGACTCCTAAAAGCCTGTGGTGTACTTTTTTCCTTTTTATGGCATTAAGATGGCAAAAGTATTCCCGTGCTTTAAATTCACTTTGCAAAACATGTTGTTGCTTTTAAACAGCCACACCAGCAGTGCCTCTTGAGTAACTCGTGCTGGGAGGCACACACTGTTCAGGATTCTTACTGCCTGTTGGTCTTCCTCTATTCTCACTATTGTAGCAATACGGTGTCCCTTGAGTCCAGAAGCCTTGGGTGGCATTTATGATAATTCATTTTAAAGCCTCTTGAAGTTTTTCTGGTCACATTTGGTTGTTGTGCTTATTTGGGGTTTATTAAAAAGAGCATTGAATTTCAATACAGGAGAAATTGTTTGAGGAGGGTAATGAGGAAGGGATTTGTGCTTCCATTTTTTAATAAAATGCCAAGATCTGTGAATTAAATAAAATGAGTGCCTTTTGAATGCTTGTAGTTTTCACACTTACTCTTGATGTTGCAAATCCCGTGAGTTCAGCCTATGTACCCAGTGCCAGAATAGCATCTGTTAGTGAAGACGGAACAGATTAATTTGTAGACTCCTGATAGCTGCTTCACGTTCCAAGGACTGAGAGTATATGCCTCCTGGGGAGAAATGCTTATTTTGGCAGGGAGGGCGGGGAAAGGACAGCCGATGGAGGCCAACATGAACAGAAAAACATAATGGAGCTTTGTGCCGCTGCTTAAATTAAAGTCTGCCTGCCTCCTACGACACGGTAGCGCTTGGCAATGAAGTACTGCCAGTGGAAAATAATAAGCTCTCTCATTAAAAAGTAATAGTTTGTAAAGTAAAATTTCAAAGCATAATTAATGAGCTTGTGAAAAGTGCCAGGAAAACAGTAGCCTGAATGTCAGTTTTGAGAGTTACACAAGTTTATATATGGCAAGGGATATCTGTTGGCAAGGTCTGAAGGCTTATTGAAAACCTCAAAGTATCTTTTCTTTACAATAGCATCTTTCCATTTTCTTTATCAACTATTGTTGATAATGTTCCTCTTGAATTTATACACTAGTATCTTTTAATTAAAACAAAAAATACATAAAGTAAGTTATATAAAAACTATCAAAATGCTCTTTTTTGAGAGCCAATCACTGCATGCCTTAGAATAGAATGATTTAATTTCTGATATAAAACTTGGGACATGTGGTGACTCAGTGGGATAGAATATTTGAAATGAAGTCTGCTCTAGAAAACTCAGGATGGCTGGCTACTATAATAAATGATAAATAAAACATTATAAATGCCATTATTCTCAGAGAGTAGAGTAAACCAGGTTAGCTACTATGTGTGCCTAGTATGCAAGCATCCTTTTCTCCTTTTCTGGTGTCAAATACAATCTAATCCCCCATCTCCTGCCAAAAGAAATGACCAAGGATTGGTCATGGGAGTACACCATGCCATTTTGGCCTCTGTAATTGGTTTGCTGGTAGGTAAGTGACTAAGCAAGGCCCAGCAGACTCCTTTCCTTGGATTGCAATATAGACATTGGAGAGAAAGACTTGGCTCTCTCTTCTTTGGAGGCTAAGTGAATATCCTACAGGATGGGGCAGTCACCGGCTATTAAGATCTTACCTGCTAGCAGAAGAAAGCTAGAGAGCAATAGGAGGGTTTGAGGCAAACATACAAAGAGAGGAAGAGCTGAGCGCAAAGAGAAAGTGATCTGAAGATACATTTGTGTCCTGGGTCCTGTTGTACCTGGTGCTATTTCCTTTTCTTGTCTACCATTTGGTGGATCATAGAGTCCAGCATTTTTCTCAGGCTGGTTTGAATTTATGTTTTTCAAGTTTATGTTTCTTATAACTTAAAAAGATCTGACAATGTGTCCATAGGCAAGATAGGTTCTCATAAGGAGCGTAAGGCCTAAACTATAATGAGAAAGTTATTGAAACTGTATTTAATCAATTCCACAGCAACTGTATACCAGAGGATGATGTAATTTTCCCTTTCCTAGTTAAAATATAGAGAATATTGAGCAGGAAGAAAAGGATGATTTATGATCTCTATCTTCAGAAGAGAAGCACCGTAGAATAATGTTAGATGTACAAATCACCAGAGAGAGTCTGCAGAATTCATATAAAATGAGGAGTTTGAAACTGCAAGTCAGATAATAACTGGCATAATAATCTTGTTGGATTTTGGAATTTGGGGCTTTTATAATTTTCCGATGTTTACTATTTCAGTATCCCATAGATATTTCTCTGCACTGATTTAAAAACATTCCTTTAACATTTTCCTGTCAATATCATATATATGAAAACCAAAGATACACACATAAAATCAAAACAATAACTAGGGCTGGGTAACTAAAACTTAGAGAAGGGAAAACTTTTTAAATAATGATTTTAAGTTTGTGCAGTCTTAAAATTTGGTATATATACATGTTGATAGCACATGCACTTCCTCAGCAGCATAGACCATAACTGAGCCTAGTTAGCAAGACAAATTAGTCAAAAAAGGAAGCTGCCAGATGGTGCACATTGTTAATAACGCCCATCTGTGAATTACGAAGCTGATTTGCGGGTGTATTTGGTGCTTCTTTTCTTGGACAGCAAAGTAGCTAGTAACATCTTTGTAGATGCGCCTGGATGTCTTAGTGGCTTCACAGGTAAATTTAATTTCTTCTCAGCCTGGGATTTTGAGAAAAAGTTGCTTCTTCTACCCCAAAAGAATCTTGTGCTGCACTGAAGAAGCAAAATGTGTTATCAATTCTTGGGAGTTATAGTGAATTGCTCCCCTCTTTCAAAAACCAGGAAAATAAGAAAGCCTTTAGATTGTTAAACTGCAACCTGGATGAGAATATAGATATGCAGAGTCGCTGAAAGGAGGCAATCCTGTAGAGAAAGGAGTTTAGGTCCAGCCAGGAAGCAAAGAGAAAGGAAAGGCACAGGGGTTTCAGTCTCAGCACAGCCCAACTTTGGCAGTGTGAAAAATGAGGGAACCTCCAATTCAGAAATTACTAGTCCCACTGGTAAGGGTGTGCTTAAGGTGGAGGTGGCACATGGAGGCTGTCGGCCACAGAGTTTGAATCTCCAGGTATTTAGATGTTTCAGGCTATCTTATTCTGTTGTCTTCAGACAGTTTGCTTGTTCTGGTGCCTCTTATTCTGATTGCATACTCAACAAGCACACTTCTGACTCTAAAGCTGGTCAGTCTATACTGTAGAATTTTCTAATTATTTGAACCTTAAGTATTTACATGCATGTGATAGTAATTTCAAAATTAATCAATAAAGTGGTCATGGATTATTATTGTCTATCCATGCTTTAAGTTAAACCTTCTGAATGTGCTAATATTTGGCCATTATTTGATATACAAAGCAACACTTGCATAGTTTGGCTACATTAAGAAAATAAATTAATAACACAGACTTCAAGGCTTTTTGTCTACACATCACTTAATTTCTTCTGCAAGCTAATAAACTGGTATCCCAATATCTACCTCAGAATCATTTGCCTTTTAGTTATAGTAAGACAATAAATCTTCTATAGAATCAGGGAAAGTCAGAGACAGAAGAGACCGTATGGCGAATAGTCCAAATTACTAATTTTACAAAAGAGTAAACTGAAGTCCAGACTGGTTAAGCAGCCCATTGCAAGTTACAGAGTTTGCTAGTGTCAGAAGTAGGCCGGGCTTCCCAAAGAGTCACCTATATTCCTACCGTATTATGCTAAACGTACTATATACACAGAAACACAGCTAAGGGGAGGAAAAAACAAGAAAAAAAGACTGAACTAAAATAAGGGAAACCAAGTCCTGTTCCAGCTGTCCCTTCAAGTTTTAACTGTTTATGCTTTTATTATTATAAGCACTATAAAAGGCACTGTACTATTAAAAGTATATTACTCTAGTTATAACCTTAAATATATCTTTATGATAGAAAATTTGCAAAATGAACAAACGTATATAAAATAATATTATCTATAATTATGCCCACACAGAAAATCAGTATTGAAATTTGGCAAATTTCTTTCCAGAATTTTTTCTAGGCATACATTTATGTGTTTTGTTCTTTCCCCAGTACATTAACAGTGCTCATGGAAGAAGAGGTAGAATCCATGGGAATTAAGAACACAAAGAGAAGAAAACCATGCTCTGCCTGTGTTAACCATGTGACCTTGGATAATTGATTAGCATCTTTCCCATTCACGAGGTCAAAATAGCTCCAGCTTCTTAAAAAGTCCTGAAAATTAAATGACATTAATATTTGGAAATGCTTAGAATAGTGCCTGGAGTATAATAAGTGGTATATAAATGTTTATAAAATAAACAAATAGGTGCTCAAAAATACTTATTGGAATAATGAATATATATGTGTGTATAATTATAAATTAGAGTACTGAATATACACTTTATACTCTTCTTTTTTCATTGAATATTACATTGTTAGCATTTTCCTATGTTAATAAAAGAAATCATCAATTGTTCACGTTCTACTGAATCATCCCTATCATTTGACATGCTGCTATTTCCTTCCAGATATTTGCAAAGCTCATGTCCTCACCAAGTCTTTGGTCATACTGCCTCTCAATGAGCCCTACTGTGGCCACTCTGCAGCCAACCCCCATTACTCTGCACTACTCTTTGATTTTTCTCCATGGTATTTATCACCTTCTAACATACTGTATTAGATAATTACTTATTTATATTTACGTTTACATTTGTCCTTCCTGCTGGACTGTAATCCTCATGAGAGCAGGAAAATTGTGCTCATTGATGTACCCCAACCTCCTAGAAGAGTACCTGTTACAGAGCAAAAGCTTAGCAAATATTTGCTAACTTATAAGGGTCTCCTGCTTTTTTCCCCTAGTAGTATAAACAATTTTGTGGTGAATATTTCTGTAACTGAAGTTCTCTTACAACATCTGTTTATTGCTTTTATATTTCTTGAAGTAAAATTGCTAGGTCAAATGACGTGAACATCTTTAAAGTTCCTACTGTTCATTGCCAGAAAGTTTTCTAGAGAGTTTCATAGTTCTCTCCCAGGGAAGATAAATTTACCAATTGTATAGTGGGGAGGGAACGAGTTATAGCAAGCAGCCTTCCTCTGTGCTTCTGCTGCTCTGCCCAGCACTGGGCCAACCCCCTTCCCAAAAAATGAAGACTTGCCAATTTGATTGATCCCTGTCCTAGATGTTGTTTGAGCAAAACATATTAGTGAATGAAGTGACAGTGTATTAAACGACATTGCATCCATGTGCATTCCTTCTCAAGCAGTTTTCTATATTTGAACACCTCCAATTATTGCAAATGCACACCTCCTGAAGCAGCTAATTATCTCCTCAGTTCTTTTGATTCAGCCTATTTTCTCTGTGTGTAGGTTCTAGGTCCATATTTTGAAAACTTAATTAAAAATATGAACCTTGAATCCACAGAGCTCATTAAATATGATTTGAATATTCTTCTCATATGACATAGGTTTGAAATGCTCCACTATCTCAAATTTTGTTATCTGAATATAGCTTCATTTCTTTCTATTTCTGTAACTGTTTGCTATTCAGAATGTAATGCAATATCCTAGCAAATGTATGAGCAGAGAATGGTTATCACCTTCCACATTCTAGGTAGCATTCTTGTGTTAATGCCCATTAGTTTTATTGGCTGCCACAATAGGTTGTTTGCAGATTAAGTTTCCTGTTGAATACATTTGCCATTTGGCTATGTATTTGTCTCTTCGCTATACTGAGTCCTTTTTTGGAGTTAGATTCAAGGTCTTATATAGTGTTAGTGCCCATAGAAGAGTTTATATCCCTTAACAACTATCTGTTCCTCTCTAGATAGTTTTCCCAACTCTATTGTAATTTCGTGTTTATAAGAAGCATTGCTCAAAAAGAAAATGAGATATGGTATGTTTTATGTGAGGTACATGCCATACACAATCAGCAAGGGATTTTTCAGCATTTTCTGTAGCAAAATTCTAAGCCAATTTTAAAGGATGCTGACTGTGGAAAACTGACACAGGAAATAAGTCAGCGAAAGAATTTAAAACACAAAGGACAATGGGAGTATTGAGCACAAAAGCAGCAATATAAGGTGGTTTATAAATTTGGAGAAATTAGACTGTCATCTTTAAGCACTCATCCGTTAGATTTTAATTTTCCATCTGTTTTGCAGACAGAAGTTTTATGGCTAATTCACATGTAAACATTTTAAGCAATCAGAATATATATCTGCATTTCTTTGGTGGGATACTGCTAGAATTACTTTAATTACATTTAATCCTATTTTGGACTGACAGAAGCATTCTAACACAATGGGAAAGTGGATGTCGATAAAGTTCAGGTCAGGGGTTTACTATGTTCTTACATTTTTCTTATTTTCTCTCTGTATTATTTGATATGGCTCTTTTTTTAGATAAGATACTAAAGTAGCAAACCCAGAAAAACAGGGGAAGCTATTGGTCACCTACTTTTGAAAAAGTGTGCCCTTCTTTGAAGGCTAGAATTGGTGGAGAATTTGTGAAATGACAAAGATTATTTTTGACATTTTACAATCATGATTTCTGTGTACCTCTTTCTTCTTTCAATGTCATCATCCCTTATCTCTTTCTACCAACTAAACTTCCCACCCTTGTGTTACATTCCATCAGGAACCAGCTAGCTTACTAGTTAGTAAAGTAAAAACTTAGCATGAACTATGGATTGTAATTATAGAGAACCTGTGCATTTATCTTAGGGGACATTAGGAAGCTTTGGATAATTTCTGAAACTCTAAGTATCTAGCACTCTCATGTTGTACCTTAAAAGGAACATCATTGAAAGTGGTTTGTGGTTGCCAAGTTTCTCAGGTACCATGCTCAGATACTGCCAAATGTAGTCTTATACTCTAAAGAGTATACTCTACTAAGCACCACATGGTCATTAAAAATAATGCCTGTTTTCAAATTCTCTCTCTTCCACTCCCTGGATGTATAAACTAACCTCCTTGAGTTTTCATTTTCTCATCTGTATAATGAGAATATGACTGCTGCTATGGTTTGAATACTCCCTGCCCCCAAGCTCATGTGTTGGAAACTTAATCCTCAAGGCCATAGTGTTGAGAGGTGAACCTTTAAGAGGTGATAAGGTTATGAGGGCCCTCATGAATGAATTAATGCCATTATTATGGGAGTGAGTTAGTTATCCCCAGAGAGGGCTCCTGATAAAAGGATAAATTTGGTCCCCTTCCTCTCTCTGTCTCACATGCTCACTTGTACTTCCACTTTATGCCATGAGATGATGCAGTACAAAGGCCCTTGTCATACTCTTGGACTTCCCAGTCTCCAGAATCATAAGCCAAATAAATTTTTTTTTTTTTTTTTGAGACAGAATCTCACTCTGTTGCCTGGGTTAGAGTGCTGTGGCATCAGCCTAGCTCACAGCAACCTCAAAATCCTGGGCTTGAGAAATCCTCCTGCCTTAGCTATAGCTGGGACTACAGGCACATGCCACCATGCCCAGTTAATTTTTTTTCTGTATATTGTTAGTAGTCCAGCTAATTTCTTTCTATTTTTAGTAGAGACAGGGTATCTCACTCTTGCTCAGGCTGGTCTCGAACTCCTGAGCTCAAATGATCCACTTGCCTCGGCCTCCCAGAGTACTAGGATTACAGGCATGAGCCACCAGGCCTGGACCACATACTGCTTCTTGCTTATATTGTTTCTTATTTTTATGAATTAGCTACCTTTTGTAGATTGAGCTTTTTTCCATTCGCCATCCAACCATAAGCATCTTTACTTATTAGTGTATTCTTCACAAATTTTAATGACTTCTAAATTTTTACTATCATAAATAATGCTTCGATAAGCAGATGTATTGTTATACTTAATATTTTTCATTCTCCTTTTACCATTTTCTTGGGATACCTTCAAAAGGTTGAAAAGTAATAAAGAATAGTGGTTAAATACATAGCCTTTGAAAAATTAAAAAAAACTGAGTTCCATTCCTAATGCTACCACACTCAACCAGTTTGACTTTAGTCAAAGGATTACCCTTCTCAGGACATACTTTCCTCATTTGTAAATTAGTGAAAATAATACCTACTGCTTAGGGTTGTGTAGAGATTTAACGGGCTAATGCAAAATTAAAAATTCTTTCAGTCACCAGATATTCATTAAGCCATTCACTAAAAAGTAGCTATTATTATTATTATCATCCTCATCATTATTACCAGTAAAAGACAAAAGAACATGTAATTTTGTGGGGAAAAGTTTATTTTGCTGGCTTAATTTATCAGCAAGATACCTCTTTGAATCAGATTTATTCCTATTCTTACCACCTTTAGATTAGATCAATTCTTACCACTTCTAGATTTTATCCACATAGCACAAAAGCTGTTTTTTGAATACTCACTGTTAGGATAAGGAAATTGAAACACATCCTTTTTTGTGCTAGAATCAGTAGAAAGAATGGGTTATTTGTATGTTATTTATCTTGGTGTGGGTTGTGCTTTATCAAACTTGTTCTACAAGTTAATAAAAAAATAAAAAGTTTATTACGTGTTGTGTAATAAAATACCTTTTTCCACAGTTGTATTCTTTTCTTTCCATCCAATGAGCCACTTGAAAAAGCTCAGCTTTCTGTTGATGCCAAATCTATCTATCCAGGGCACTCCCAGCTCTTCAACTTCAAAAGAAACAAGTAAACTCAGGTGAAAAACATCCATGGGAATGTATCTGAAAGGGCTCAAGGTCTAACCTCCAACCAACCCTAACTGAAAGATGTGGTAATAAGTCCCACAGAGCAAGGAAGATAAAAATACTGCTTTAATTACTACTTCCTCACTACGGCCCAGAATTTTAATGTTCCGGATGAAAGATGTTCTTATACATCTAATAGGGGCAGAATAGGGCAGCTCTACCAAAATAGAGCATAGAAAAAAAGGGATGCTGCAAAAAATTAATGATGCCACAAGCTCTAATCTATTGCCTTATTTCAAATATGCCTGAAGGTGCCTATATAAGTAAGCAGCATAGGCTAAGCTGACTTTTCTGTTTTGTTGGAAACCTCCCAAGTTTTCAGATCTCCATCATCCAGGTGGAGATATAAAATTTTCAGTCATGACCCAAACAGAGTTTAATCTGTATATGCAGAACTTCCATTTTTAATGTGTTAGAGATCTTGGGACTATAAAATATACTGGATGTGATATCTAATGCCAGTAAAGTTCTTGATGATACAACTTTCTCCTTGGTTTCCAAACAAGAGGCAGTCTATCATGAGAATTAAAGAGGCTGACTTTTCAGTGGTATAAATGCATTACAATTGCTTGTATCAACACTATTTTGTCAAAAGGAATTTTATCTGTGCAAGAGATTGGATAAAAAAGATAAGTTACGCCCCAGGGCCCATATATATCCTTATTCCCTATGTCAACTCTGGTTTTAACCAAGTTAATTGGCAATATTTGAGTATTGAGTGTATTCACAGGAAAATCATAAAAAGCCAAAATATAGCCCTCTGTAGAACACTTGAATGCATGAAACGTAAGTAGGTAGCATTGAACTACACAAAAGCTTTCTGCTGTCTTCTCCAAGCCTCCTTCTCAGGGCCACCACACTTTTCATGTTATCCTCCTTTTTTACTATGAGTTATAAATAAGGACCAAGCTAACTTTTCTTGCATCTCATGGACCTGACACTGTAAAACAGCAGACATTTTCAATCACGAAAAAAAGGACAAAGAAATAACAGAGGCGCTAGACCCGACAACATTGAGCTGCTGAGCAAATACCAATAAAAACCTGTTTTCAGATTTCTTGCTAGGTCAGAAAAGTATCCTCATATTATTAAGCTCCTAGTAGATATATTTTCTGTTACTTGTAAGTGGAAGCATTCATCGCTGAAAAATATGTCCTGACTTGAGCTTGTTATTTTGAGAATTTTCATTAAGTCAATGGCCATGTGGATCTATCATTGCTTGGTGTTTTCCCGTTGGCTTTGTATAGCACACTGATGTCTGATTAACTATATTTTTTCTAGGAAATTAAAATATTTTCTGAACCAGAACAACCAATAAAGCTGGTCACTCTTTGTCCCATTTCAACATTTTAATATTTTTAGAAAAAGCATTTCTTATTATGAGAGAGAGAAATTCTTTAGTCTTTACTGAATCTTCTTCAAAAGACTTTTGTTTATAACACATAAACTGTCATCACAGTATGGCAGCTTAGTACCAATCTTCTTACAATAGTTTCTAAAAGTCTTTCCAAATCTCTTTCTTCAATCCAGCCTAGTCTCTTGTCTTTCCCTTGTCTCTTGCCCAATCACCCTTCCTTTCCTACAAAGAGATCCCAACTCTGAGCAATGCAAATCCATCAGATGGGTTTCAGATTACAGTTCGTACTATTTCCTTCTCTCACTACTCCAGGCTGTACAACCAAGCCTTAAGTTATGGGGACAAGAAAACAACTCTCCTGGTATGTGAGAAATGTAAGAGGTTCTGAATATTCACCTGCCTTGTTTTTTCCCCCCTAAAGTAACAAAGGATAATGTGTTTAAAAGGCCAATGCATTTAAAAGTAAGTATTAAAAAATATAAATAAGGCAGAAATATCTCATTATTATCAATGACTTTGTAACATGACTCTGGTTTTTTATATTCTTCTATAAAGAGATACCTTTAAAACTTATGTTGCTTTGGGTGTTGAAAATTCCTAGGTTTGTGATAGTCCTATAAATTTAAAGCAGCACTTAGACATTTTGTTTCCTGCTATTGGTTTTAAAGGAGAATATTTGACAGCTCAGCATTTCTCTCTCTCTGCTAATCTATGCTTGGCTCTAGCTAACTGCCCATTTGCTCTGATTCATTGCATGGGAGGGAAATAGTGGCTTCCTTAGTCATAAACCTGACTTCATATAGCTTGACTGAAACTACAGGATTCAAAACTCAAAGCAAAATTATAAATGTACACTCATGGTTTCTCTGCCCATTTCCTAGTCATGAGACTCAGCCCTCCCAGAAGCAAGGATATCATCTCCCCTTAAGTAATTTCAAACTATGTACCACTTATATTTAAACTAAAGTTTGCAGGGCTATTACATATAGTTTTAGAGCCTTGCTTCTGCTAGGAATATCTAACATGAATTGTTTCCAATTTTAGAGGTCAGACCCTTTCTACTTTGAAATATTTGATAACAAAACTGAACAAACATCAAAAAATATTAAGTGTCTTGTAGAAATGAGATTATGAATCAACAGTTTGTGCAATCTACACCATGCTCAATTAAAAATATTTGAAATTATTTTCTGTAAGGCAGAATAGACAATTGGGAAGACCTATTTTAATAAAAGTACTGAGTGGGTGAAAGCTTATTCTTCTTTACTGTGAGGAGATCGCCATTCAGGTCAATCACAAAAACATCTATTAACCATAGAGTAAAAACAACCTCAGCAGGGTTTTTATAGATCCTGAAGGAAAAATGAGGAAAATGGTTAGGTGTATGATCAAGTCTGTTCTTGGGAGAATTAACTGTTATGTTTCAAATGCAGTGCTGCTTCTAAATTGGATAGATATATTTCTAGCCACATAGTCTTATCCCTGTCCATGTAACTCTCTTTTACTTGAGTTGTAATGCCCATTTTTCAACCATAGTAGGATTCTAGGGAACTTAAATCCCCAGAAGCTACAAAGGAGAAGTTAGTTCTGAAGTATGCATCTCCACTAAGATATCAGTAAGGATGGGTTGCTTATGTTCCGGAAACAAACCCCCAATCTCATGGCTTAGTGCATACAACTTTACTCATTTCCTGTCCACACAGTCATTTGTGGGTCCAATAGCTCTCTAGGACAACTTCCTTCCAATCTTGGGGTTCCAGGCTCATGTTTTTGCTTTTTATCTTCTAGTTCTACTATTTGGAATTTCAGCCACCATGGCAAGGGGCAAGAAAAAACTCACAATGGCTCTTAAATGCCTCACTCCAGAGCTGACATGCCATTGCAGTCTATAGCCCACTGGCCAGAGTAGTTTTATTGCCCCCAAATAACTATATGGAGACTGGGAAACGTAGGAAAAAATGTGGGATATTTGGTGAGTTCTAAGGTTTGTGCCTCAGTCCACTTGCCACTATTTTTTTTTTTTTTTTTTGAGACAGAGTCTCACTCTGTTGCCTGGGGCTAGAGTGAGTGCTGTGGCATCAGCCTAGCTCACAGCAACCTCAAACTCCTGGGCTCAAGCAATCCTTCTGCCTCAGCCTCCCAAGTAGCTGGCACTACAGGCCTGTGCCACCATGTCCGACTAATTTTTTGTATATATTTTTTAGTTAGCCAATTAATTTCTTTCTATTTATAGTAGAGACGGGGTCTCGCTCTTGCTCAGGCTGGTTTCAAACTCCTGACCTTGAGCGATCCACCTGCCTCGGCCTCCCAGCCTCACCAGTGAAGAGTCCAGATACAATCCCAGGCCCCCTCTACTCTCAGTACAGTGACTCTTAAACCAAGAAATGCCATCGGAGCTACAACACAGAAATAGCCTGGTTACCTGTGGTCCCACTGGGAAGGGAGCTGCCCTTGAGAGCTGACTTTGCATCAAGTTTTATCTATTAAGCTGGTGAGACTTCAGTCTTCTCTTCATTAGCACAATACAGCTGATCTTACCCTGAATAATACAGTTGGACTGAAGATGTCTTCTGCCCGGTGTTGCCTATCCAGAGTACCAATCTTACTACACATTCTCCCATTTGTATCCTCCAATAATCCCTAAAATTTGTCAGAAACTTTGGCTTCAATCTTGGCTCTGTCCGGGCACGACTGGGTTCCATGCTCTCTGATGTTTTGAGTTGTCAACAGGAACATATTTTCTCATTGCTAAAATACTGATCTGTAGGCAACTCTCAATAAGCAGGATTATATTAATAATTGGAACTCATCAAAACTGTTCATGCTAGATAAATATAAAAAGGTGGGAAAGTTTATGCCTGGTTAGATTATTTAATTCTTCTAGAATTATTACTGTTATAAGTTGAGAGCTCATGATTAGAAATTCTTAGGAAGGTAAAAGAATAAATTTGAATCAGTGGTTTTGAAGGTATGTTAAAATGCTGAGAGATCACATTTTATTTATAGTGAGTATTGAATACTAGGAATTGTGTATACTTTGGATTAGAGTTTCATCTCACTAAGCAATTAATCATAGCTTACCCTGTCCATATTCTTCATCACTTTTAATGCCTTTAGTCACACAGGGTGGGTAAGTTTGGGTTTCATAAGGAACAATTCCAGGCAAAGGAACATCCGGGGCAATGACTACCGGTGTCATGGCTCTGATGAAATCTTTTTAGGTAATCTTCAGCTCTTTGAGAGATTCGGCAGATTTCCTGGAGACCCCAAATTTCTGTAAGCATATTATTTTTTCATTACGTGAAAAGAAAAACAAATGCGTAAGTTGGGTCTGCTCTCAAAAATAGTCAATATTGTTGGGGAAATATGATTGAGGAATTAACGAAATGTAGCTCATAAGATCATTATTTTACTGTATTCCCAATATTGCTATATTAAAGACAGAAACAAGAGTTTGCAGGGTTTTGCCCTGAGAGACTATGTGAACTTAATGGTTCACTTATCAGAGGCTGTTATCATGGGAGAGCTCTCAACTCTCCGGTGGGGAAGCAATCCAAGGGACTCCCTGGTTATCTCACTGTGGGCTTTCCTGTGCCTACAAAGGGCGGCAAGGTTAATATCTAGTCTATAAGATGGGAGCTGGAGACAATGAGTGTACTTTGCTCTGAGACATGCCTCTCTGTCATAAACAACCTGTTTGTAGAAATTCAGGCTTCCTGTTCACTCCTGATTGACTGTTTACCTTTAAGTCCATAATAACTACATCAAAGAAATATAGAGTCATTATACCTCTTTTGTTATACTTCTGTTAATTGAGGACTACCTCTTAGAACTTAGAAGTTAGCCCCTGAAAGACTTTGTACCTGTTTGTGCACCTACATAAAGACTTGTTAGTAGCCCTTTGAGAGGACTTTTGACCCTAGCCCACTACCTGTGTAATCCTGTTCCCCTAGCAACTGCACAATATGATTTTAACCTTATTTTGAATATCTTGCAATCAATTCAATAAATAAGTAGAGATCCTAATATATTCAAATCATTACATTAGGCCCTTTGGGGATTGGGGAGGTTCAGGTAATAACTTAGGTCTTTCCTTTCATGTACTCACATTTTAAAACTATGTTTAAATACATAGTTACATTTACAAGATTTCATTTTTCAGAGACAATTAGTAAGATAATGGAAATTGCATCATAAGAAGAGGAAAATTTAAGTTAGCATTACCCTCATTTCAGTAGAATGCATAGGTGTAACAAACTACGTAGTCCCCGGGTTATGATGAAATAATATATTTCCTTCCCACATTTTCATATTAATCACTAATGCAACGTGACCTTTCTCCTAGTCTTCCAGTCACAGGTCAGGGCAAATGTGCCTTGCCTTTCTCACTCTGGAAACTGCGTTAGCTTTCGAGCGGCACCTTAGCTTAATGAATGATTCAGGATTGCTGGGGAATAGAGGGTTAGATAGCCTAAAATGTATCCTAGTTAATTCCTGATTTAAATTATTCCAATTGTTATTTTTCTGAGAAAAAAATGGGTAGAAAAGTCTGTTTCTGATTCTTAACCCAATAATGTGAGCCTCAAGGTCCTGCTGATATCAGAGTGAATTTTTTAGCACATAATACATTAAACTGAAATTGTACCACCAAGTGTCCATTTCAATATAACTGAACCCAGAGACAATGTTGATGAGATGGAACCCATTTGCTCCAATTCATCACTGCATATTTAATCTAGGGATAACATTACTGGATTTCTTTCTCACACCAATATGTATCCAACTGATATTTTTATGTGTACTACAAGATTAAATGTGCTCAATATTCTTCCATTATCCTCTATTTCCTCTTCAAATACCTGTTTATGTCAAGAGAAGTTTTCATTCAGAAAAACATACTAAACTCCGAAAAGATCTAATAAAATTGCAGGTGGGATAGATGTGCAGTAATTAGGGTCAAATAAACAGCTGTCTTTGGCAGAATTATTGTTAACTTTTTTTATCATTGAAACAACATTAGTATATGATTAATAAATATACCAAATAGAAATACCTTTAGTGAGAAGATTAAAGTCCATGGGCCATGACGTAGGATAATTGGAGTATCAGCCAGGATCCCAGTGGAATAAGAGATGGTATACTCAAACTGAATAATTGATGAGATTTTAATGGAGAAAATTTTTATTGTTAAGATACAGGGTGTGGTTTTAAGAAAACAATGAGGAACAGTGCTGTATCCTAGGACTAGCAACAACAAAGGAGCTTTTTTTTAACCTGTAGGCCGGATAGACAGGGGAGAGAACAGTTATCAGACCCAAGAGAGATCAGCTATGTGGAGAAGGTCATCTGTCAAAAACCTCCAAACCCCGTTTTTGAGCCTTCCTTTGGCCAAACTCAACAGGAGGCTAGAGGGAAAGAGAATCATCAAGGTATCTACTAAATATCAATTCTCCAGAACACAGAGCAAGGTAAGAAAGTGTAAAGAGTTAATTTCAAAAAGGAGACAAAATAGAAATATGTAGCACAATTAGTACAGAATTTTAAAAAAAAATTTAAATGGCATGGTTGAGTTTCAGCTAACTAAGCTGGACTCCATAGGCCCCTCTTATTATCAAGCAACACTTGTTCTCCTCTTATTTTCCCACAGCTTACATATCCTAAATTGTTTGCATTTACTGATATATGTATATATTATGCTTTCTTGTCCCTGGAGAAGGAGAAAAATATTTTGGAAGTTGGCTGGAGGACCTTAAGAATAATGCCTATTTCCTACAGGGTTTGATGGATTCATTTTGAGACACCATAGAAAAGTCAAATAAGATAAATGGAGAAACTATAGGAATACTAAGAATTTTTAGAGTCCAGGTGTTAAAATGAAGAATTGAGATAGATTATTCTCCCTATGACTGCATGGAATCCAGGAAGTTTCTGGCAACCTCAGATTGGAAGCCACTAAACCACCTGGAAACAATACTATAGGCATGACTATCAAATTCATGACAATGAGTGGCACTTGCAGGGCTTCTCCATATGGTTCATGGATAGTGTAATTAAACAACAAATGAGAGTTGTGGAAGTGAAGACCAGGACATATCTGGTGGTGTGCTGGTGAAATTTAATAACCAGCTCTGCAGACATGGGAGAATCCCTTATTTGTGGTGTTTTCTACCATAGCCATAATTTCTCCATAATTTCAAATTACCAAAAATAACTGAACATGGATTTGGGAGGAGATGGGCACAATTGGCTCTGGTGAGCCACTTCAGGCTACGAAGCCACTTCAGCATAGTACTGGCTCAAACCCCATAGCCTTATAATAGCTGAAAACTGACTTTGGGTACATGTAAGGTACTTTTTGAGTGACCTGACACTCTCATAGGCATTACTTTCTACCAGTCAAGCGGTAGTTGCCATCATGATTTAGGAATTAAAATGAAACACTATTGAATCCTTTTTCCAATGGTCTCAGGTCAGTCAGAGATGAGATATCTGGGCACCATGAATAACATGTCATAATTACAAGAATTTTTGAAGACATATTGATGGCCTTGGTGCATGCAATAAAAAGGAATACAAATGGGATACAACAACACAATGTCTAACACAAAGTCAGGTGGGCCCTATTCATTTATTTCCTTTGTTACTTTGCAACTACAGATATTTCTCCTGCTTTGACTAAGTTTGTTTCTCTTTTGAGTTTGCTTCAGTGACTCTCTCTTTCAGATTTAACATAATTGTTTCTTTAGTTTCTCTGGATTTTCTCAGTGTACGGGGTGACTGCTCATGCCTGGTTTAACTCAGTCATGGCTCTGGCTTTGCATAGGTGAAGCAATATGAATTGCTCGAGCTCCATCTTCTATTTCCGTCAATTCTCAGCTTCAGTTTGATTCACACATGCATCTGTACACTTTCAAATTATCTTCAGATTCGACTGCACCCTCTGATTCTGCCTCCCCCACCCCCAGGCAAGTTCTTGAAACCTTCTGGCAGTCTGCCTCAGATTAGGTACATTATGACATATTCCATCAAGAAATTAGATTGCTGCCACATACTAAACCAGAATCATCTATTTGAAATGCTCAATGCAGGCAAAGTGCGTCTTCTGCATAATTCCGCATCTACTTTCAGTGTCATTTTACTATTTCTTGTCTCTTTCGTGTCCTATAATATAGCAAACAAATTTGTTTAGCAAGTATGTGTCTTTTGAATCTAATGTGACAAAGCCATCATCAGAAAGACTGGGAATATCAACCTCTACTGGCTTTCTGCTGGTAGAATACAAGAGATTGGGAGATATTTTAGAACAGTGTTACTATTCCTTGTTCTCTGGAAGTCATATTAAAAATTAAGTCAGCACCTACCTGGTTACAAAGCCAGCCTTGCAGTAAAATATTATCTATATTTAATGTTTAACCTTCTCACTTTCCTGTTCTGAAAGATTTGAAAAGGTAATTCACTCACTTAGTCAACAAATACTGATTCAGTGTGGATACTTTGGGAATAAAAATATGAACTAGATACAAATTCTTCCCTCAAGAACATATACTCTGCTGGAAGAGATAAGCTGTGTACACAAATAACAATACTAGAAACTAGAAGGTAGAAAGTCCACTTTCATAGAAAGGACTATGAGAAAGATAATGATGAAGATAAGAGGGGGGAGGAAATCTTTTCAACTGAGAGGATTACCAGGAAACCTTTTAAAGCTGGGGAGTGTCACTACGCACCTGTTGGGGGTGAAGCAGTGAGTGGGGCATTTCAGGTAGAGTGGATACGTTGAGACATTTAAAAGAACAACAAATAAGTTGTTTTAATTGGAATATAGGGCTTATCATAAAGCATAACAGGAGTAACTAAAATTAGAAAAAGACAGTGGATCTAGACAGTGGTGGTCTAGAATGACTAAGGTGTGAACTCATTAAAGGTGCTTTATCAAAACTTTAAATGATTCAGAATTATTCATTAGGACATTTAATCAGGTGACAACACTTAATATGTATGGAAGAGGGAAAAAATTATATTAGAGAAAGGGAAATCTATTCAAAGACTATTGCAAATATAACATGGCAAAAATAGTAGGATTCTAAATTGTGGTAAGCCCAGTGAGCACTTACTATATACAAGGTGTTCCGCATGGATTACCTCATTTTAACTTCACAATAAGATTAGGAAGTAACATAGAAAAATAAAACTTTGCCTTGTGTTTAGAGTCACAAAACAGAGAAAGCCTCCTTTTAATACTAGCGTGAGATGAGATGGTACTATAAAAACTGCTTTCTTTCCTGCAAGAGGCTTTCAGATTGGTTGGAAGATCAAATAAACGAAAAGGAAAAAAAAAAAAACAAAAAAACCTCTGAGTTAATTCACAAGCTAAGTCATGAATAAAAGACAAACTTTATGGAATAATATCATTTCATACAATAGACAGTTATGATTTCAAAACTTTTAAAAAACAAACAATAATTTATATTTGGAGTTAAAACAAAATGATGATCTCTTCAGTGAGATGATGTTATACATCAGAGTGTCATTATTACACTGAATGTCAGAAAAGATAGCGAAAGAACCTGTAACTTATGATAAAGAACAGGGCACGTTCCAATTTTCTTTCTATTTGATTATGTCAACAAAAGTAATTTATAGCGAAAAATCTGAATGAAGTATATGTTTAGTTTTATAACTTTGGTTTTTGTCTATGTGCCTACTTGCCTTGTCTGTGATTTATAAATCCCTTTTATTAAAGGTTAATATTTATCTCAAGAAAGAAAATATATCTAATATATATATATATACATGTGTGTATGTATATATGTATTTTATTGCCTTTGTAATGGTATTAGGAGGTGGGACTGTTAAGGGGTGATTAGGCCATGAGGGTTCTGCCCATATGGGTGAATTATTGTCATTTTTACAGAAGTGGTTTCGTCTCACAAGAGTTGGTTATTATAAGTGAGTTCAGCCCTCTCTTGTGTGCCTTTGCACTGTCTTGCCTTCTGCCTTTTGCCATGGGATGAAGCAGCATGAAAGCCCTCGCCAGATGCTGGCACCATGCTCTTAGGCTTCCCAGCCTCCAGAAGCATGAGCCAAATGCATTTCTGTTCATTATAAATTACCCAGCCTGTGATATTCTGTTATAGCAGCAGAAAATAAACTAAAGACTATATATTCATATGTCTATGCCCATGTGTAAGCAATTTTATTATCCCCATTTTGCCTGCAAAAAATATTGTGAAGTTTAGTAGGCTAAATAGCTTCTCAAGATGCACAGGAAGTAGAAGATTTATAATTTTAAGATCATTATTTACTTATTTATGCATCTTTTATTTATTTATGTAGATTACACCAGTGAAAATATCACCTTGATGAAGGCAGGTACAATTGACCCTTGGACAATGTGAGGATATGGGGTACCATCATTCACTCAGTCAAAAATATGAGTATAATGTTTGACTCCCCCCAGACTTAACTACTAATAGCCAACTATTGACTGGAAGCCTTACTTATAAAATAAACAGTTGATTAACACATATTTTGTATGCTATATGTGTTATATATTATATACTTACAATAAAGTAAGCTAGAGGAAAGAAAGTGTTATTAAGAAAATCATAAAGATAAAATATATTTATTATTTATTAAGTGGAAGTGGATCATCATAAAGGTCTTCATCTCATCATCTTCATATTCAGTAGGCTGAGGAGGAGGAGGAAGAGGAGTTGGTCTTGCTTTTTCAGTCATGGCAGAGGTGGAAGAGTTGGAGGAGGTGGAAGGGGAGGCAGGAGAGGTAGGCACACTAGGTGCAACTTTCATTGAAAAAACCCATGTGTAAGTGGACTCACGCAATTTAAACCTGTGTTGTTACAAGGTCAACTGTATATGGACTGTTGTTCACTCCTACATCTTCAGTACTTAAAACACTTCTTGGATCAATCAATCTGGTTACTTACATGAATGAAGCCAAGTAGCATGACCTCCGAGTCACTACGCTTAGCCACTGAACTGAGCTGCTTTCCTGGAGACACTCAGAGACAGTGATGAATGAGGAATAAGGGTGAGGTGCTGCAGGTCAGAGAAAACTAGGAGCATGATACATACATGAGTAAAAACAGGTTTAAATGAAATAATATTATAATATTAGAATGTATGCTAATCTGTGTGCTCAAAAAATGTTTACCCCATCAGTTCACATCTTGTCCAACATTGCAAGAGTTTTAAAATTTTTATTTCTTCTTTCACAATGAACTTATGATCTGGAAGCATGGGGTTATTCCATTTTAAGAATTTTTTAATATGCTTTTTCCTGCATGTGCTCACTGAAGGCTGGCTGAGCTGGAAAGTTAGTTATTTTTGTCTAAATTTGGTTTCTAGGCTCTGAATACTAACTCAGCTTTGCTCTCTGGAAGAAAATTGTCTCTTTCTTATGATATTTTGCTATTTTAATTAATAGATTTAAAAGTTAATTAACATTGGGTGTGAATAAAACATTTGTGAAACTAGCATCAAAATAGTCTCCCATAGAGAACACCATTTTTTGTATAATATTTATTTTCATGTTTATTTTAGCTCTGAAAAAACGTTGAAGATTGTCCTATTATATGTTAGATTGTGTTTGGAATGTTTTTCATTCTATGGATATAAACAATGTCTCCAAATAGATTCATCTTTCGGATAACCCAAAGGCCCTTTTATGTTATTTTTTTCATATCACTAATAGACTCACATGCAAAAATTTCAATTTTCATCATTAAAAAATTACTAAATTACTTCACATTCATTTTCATATATGCCAGAAAAAACATAATCACCTGATTTTTGCGTATATTTACACAAAGTATTCCTAACTTGAAAAAACTTACTATATCACATTTGACATTGTTTTCATTTTTCTAAAATAAAAACTTTATCTCTATATTTTATTCTTAAAAGTTTGAAGGCTGAGTTACCATTACTGTGATTTTTTAAGTGGATAATAAGGATATTTGGTATACTATTTTGTGAGTTCAAGATCCACAACAGGAGGGTGGGGTAAAAACATAAAAATAAATAAATAATTAAAAAAAGATCCACAGCAAATGTTTTCTGTAGACAATGCATAAGATTATAAATCCAGGTAAAGACAAAAATTATACAAACAATAGAGATGATAAGGAGTGAATAAAGTATGATTAACTTTAATATTTTATTATACTATATAATGTCATTCAATGGAATATTATACCAATTAGATCTAGAAATATAAAAGCACATGAAAATTAGATTTAACCAAATAGATGGGTCTTATGATTATTAGTCAAGATTTCTGCCACTCATGTGATTGTTTAGTGGACTTTCCCACCTATGAACAAGTCCTCATGCTTAGCTATGAATTTTATTTTTTAAGATTGTGATGTAAATCCCTTGTGTGTGCAGACAAGAAAACAGAATTTAATGTATATTAAATTAAGTAGAATCTCCGATAATAACCAATCAACTAGTTTCTTCTTCCTCCTCTGATAGTCATTATAGACATCCCTCACCCTTGGTTAATGTTGTACCTGGTCTAGTTTGTTTGCTCTGGGGATCGACCCATTTCTTCAACCTCAAAGGGCTTGTGCTCTTGGAACCTTGCTCTCATCCCACCACAGTTGCTGCAATTATTCACTGTTATTATCAGGTATAGAAACGTCAAGATGTATCTGAATGAATCTCCCAATGTCCATACATACTTGATTCTACCTCCATTATAGAAAAGCAATCTTGTCTAAATTTTTCAGAGCCCACATTGACAAAGTATGAGTCACACCTTCAGGTCCAGTAGAATCCTTAGTATGTCCTTTCTGGAAACAAGGATGTTTAATGGAGCAAAAGTTAACATTGTGGGGACAAGAAGCACATGTTCTGAAATGGTTCCCTGGGAACTGAGGGAGCAGAACAGACACCATGGGTGTTTTTCCCACATCTCCTCAGAATCCTTTTCCACTCCATGTACTCTTGACCCCAGTGTGCTCTCGCTCCCATGAGCCAGCACCTGTACCTTTGTCAGTGGCTACTGTATCAGTTTGCCAGGGCTGCTATAACAAAGTATCACAGACTGGGTGGCTTAAACAAACAAACAAACAAAATATATTTTCCACAGTTCTGGAGGCTGGAAGTCTAAGATCAAGGTGTCAGCAGGTTTGGTTTCTTATGAGGCCTCTCTTCTTGCCATGCCCGGATTGAAGAAAGGCTATCCTCAGTTGGAAATTACTTGATAACGCACCCTTGATTGGTAATCTTCTGTCGCCATTCCCATTTTTCCGCTATCTTGTATTTTCTTGGGAATATATTCTAATGAATCACTTATACACAAATTGTCATCATAGGATTTGTCTTTATTTGTCTTTGGGATATTTATGAATTGAATTGTGTCCTTTAAAAAGACATGTTAAAGTCTTTATTTGTAAATGTGATCTTATTTGGAAATAAGATCATTGTAGATGCAATCAAGGTAAGATAAAATCATGCCATTACACATTAGAGTGGGCCCCCCACATCCGTTATGCCCGGTATCCTTATAAGAAGAGGGAAATTTGGACACAGAGACACACAGGAAAATTGTCATGTGACTACAGGAACATGAAGGAGAAGGCGCCACGTGAAGACAGAGGCAGAGATTAACATGATGCATCTAATGCCAAAGATTGCCAGCAAACCACCAGAAGCTAGGAGAGAGGCATAGGACACATTTTCCTTCAGAATACCCAGAGGGAACCAACTCTGCCAACTCCTTGATTTGGGATGTTTAGCCTCCAGTAATGTGAAAGACTAAATAACTGTCATTTCATGCCATTAAGTTTGTGGTATTTTTTTTGTAGCAGTCCTAGGAAAATAATGAAGAAACCCAACTGAAAACATATAATTTCATAAATGGTCCTAGGAAGTATACTCTAAAGATGTGATTCTAGAATTACATCACTTGCCAACAGGATAGCAATTAGATCCCACTGTTGGTGGTAAGTAAACTGTTAAAAACTTCCTGAAAACTCTAGCACTACAAGTGCTATCACTTTCACCAGCGTTGAGTTGGGATGGAATACAGGTGAAAGGAGGTGCACTGGCTTGCTGACGCATTTCAGTGATATGGGAGGATCAGTAATCATAAGGACAGGTAAGTTGGTTGATTGTTGCTAAGTGCCATTGTTGGGCTCAAAAAGAAAATGGATAAGCTTCAATTTGCCAATTACTAACCCAGCGCATGGTGTGAAAGTTAGAAGACCTCCAGGGCAGCACTTAAAGCAGACCCGTAATTTCTCCAGCTAGAAGACCAGTTGAACTGAAGATCAGATGATGAATGTTATTGTAAAAGTAGCAGAACTGTAACAAAGGCCAAATTCACAGGCTTGGCAAGTCTTTTATGCTAAATCAGAACCCTGGTAGGGAAAGTGTGGGGCCCTAAGACATTGAATAGGAAATGAAGTGTGAATATGCACAAGACAGTGGGACCCCCTGGGTTCCTTTGAATTCCTGGACCTGCAGGAGTGGCCTACTTCATTTTCCTGGAAGATACCAGCCTTCTCTTACCTGAAGACCATACCAAAACCTCAATTGAGATGGATGCCTTAGAAGATATTTGTCTTCTTTAAGATCTGACCCCAGTTTTTCTTCTGTCCTGTAGTTTTGTAACTAGGATAAAGTCTCCGCATGTTCCAACCAGGGAAGGAAAAGAGGAATTACTCACCAAAAGAACTTCCAAGACACGATTAATTTATAGCAAAAGGAATCAGGAGAGCCTGCCAGGGAGCAGATCTTGATAACGTTGGGCTGGGGAGTGGTATGGGCATGGAGGGAGATAAGCTCCACAAAGGAGTGCTTGTCAACAAGAGCACGCATTCTTCAATGACTTAAAACTCCCTGGCAAGAACACCTGGAAATGGTCCTAATACACTGCTTGGATGGTTGCTGAAAGCTCGTGGAGGGGAAAAAAGGGTCACATTACATTAAGTAGAAGTGACAGAACTGCCTTAGCAGAGTTTTGAAGACAGGATCAAAAGGCTCAGAGAAGTGAGCATGCTAGAATGATTCTATTGTGTAACACCAGAGAGCCTACCGGCTGCTGATGGGAAGGGCTAGAGAACACTCCCATCACAAAGCTGGTGAGGAATGTGCTGGTGATGAAGGGACTGGCATTTTTGAGAAGCTTAGTGGTGACTGGATCAGGGTCGATGGTCGGCAATATTGTTAGAGACCTGGGCTCCCTGTTGTCAGTAGGAATGACAGGATTCAGAATAGCAGAGTCACGTGGCAGTATACTCAACCATTTGGGATGCATGGTGACAGCTGAAATACCAAGGTGTTTCTAAAGGAAAAATACATGGACAGACAAAAAGAGCGTGGCTTGATATTCATAATCAACAATGATTAAAGTTGGTTGAGCAGACGCCTCATGTCATCAGTGCCCAAGGAATTGCACTTCTTTACCCAGTTTAAAAACCTGAGCCAGTTCTCAGACCCACAGAGAGACCCTGTAATGCCACACGGATATACAGCAGAGATTTCTGTACATATAATTTTACATATTTTATAAATGATTCACTTGTAATTTGAATTTACAATCAGAAGGTCTACTGTGCACATTCTAGCCTCCTTAGCATGGCTAATTATGATTCTCATCTCTGGAATACCTGTTGGTGCCTTCTCTCTATATGAATGATATTCTGTATTTTAAGACTTCAAGGAAACCTCGACCTTCAAGGACCTTCAAGGACCCCCTCTCTTTGTACTCACCATTTCCTCCAGACAGGTGTCGTATTCACTTAACATTTACTACAGTCAACTTTGAGTGGTTGTTGAAATTTTTATACAAAGAAAAGTCGATTTTCCCAGCTAGACTTTTATTAATAGATCCTTGCAAACAGGATTAATATCTTGTAGCTCGGAACTTACTACAATGCTCTATGTTTAACAAATCCTTAATTAGAATTTTCCATTTAATGTTTTTAATTCTTTCTATTTATTGAGCTTGAAATGGACCTGTTTATCACTGATTATCAAAATGCAAATATTATTATAGCAATACATTTATCCCAGAGTCTTATTTGACTGAATTACTTGAAATCCTTGAGATAAACTTAAGTAGGTGGGAATACTTAAGATGGAATGATTAACTTAGGCGCGCACACACACACACACACACACACATATATATACAGATAGATTAGATAGATTGGATTTAGCTTTTTAAAAAAAATCTGGAATTATAGGTATTCAACATCAGATGACTCAAAGGAAAATTAATAGCCATTGTAAAACAAATACATCGTCTTGCAGTTGAGGCCCTTTTGTAACGCTGTCATCTAGTCCTTCAGAATGACTAAAAAGCCACACAGGACTCTTCCACAAGTTACCATGCCAACATGGTAAATGTGACTAGCTGTTTCCCAATGGAAAATTATCAAGCCATGGTCCAGAGAGACTTGAAGAAGATGTCGGGATTGCTCTATCAAATATCAAAATTTATTACAAAACTTTAGACATTAAGATACTGTAGTACTAGCAGTGAGAAAGTTCAAAAGATAAATGGGACAGAAGAGAGAGAATAGAAAGATCTATACCTGCACACACAAACATTCATATGTACAGGCAGAAAAATATATGATAGATCTCACCAAAAAATATTTAAAAGAAAAGAATCAAAGTAAATATGAGGTTAATAAAAAGACAGGTTTGAATTTTCCAGTATTTTTTTTCCCAAGGTGGCGACATCCCAGCACGTACTATAAACTTAAAAAAAAGGTCATTTTCAGGATGATATCACCCCTTCAAATATACACTTATCCTCAATTTTTTGATTAAAATCAGACATTCTTCTGTTTGATGCAGCCCTTACTTCCTGTTTTCTTTAGCATTTGCTGATTACTCCCAGGACTTCAGCCAAGAGCCCTTAATTAACTCTTTGATTGTGCTGAACTGGAACACTTGGTTAAACTATGAAATCTGTATTCCTAAATTTTCAATTCAAATAATACTTTTGTTTTTATTTTGTTTCATTTTTAATCCTGAAACTAACTATTAGAGCAAATACACAAAGATGACCACACTTCTGCTGCTTTAACATCTGTTTGCTTCTGATTCTCGGAGTTGTGTAGTATGATTATTCCTATAGCAACCAGCTAAGGAAGTGCCTTGATAGTATCCAGACTTAAAACGAAAACATGCTGTGACAAGCTTGGAGCTCAGCGTAGGGCTTTGGAGCTCCTAGAGTTTCCGGTATTAAACGCTACAGCTGCAGAAGCCCAGGCTGCTGCCTTTTTCTCCTTCTTGATTTCTAGTATTAGTAATATTTCTGATCCTACGGCATCTCTGGCAGTTTTTTCTAACATGTTTCTTATTTTTCTTCAATGTTTGCCATAGGAACACCTCCCATTCCTGTCTTGTGACATATAGTCTTCTGATAAAATGATAAGCATTTTGGTGGTTCTGAATGATAACTTGTAAACACAATTTGAAAAAAATGGAATAATAAATAATTCACTTGTTTTCTCTCAGCTTCTTGCGATCTCTACTAATCTATTTTCCATAAAGGCCAACTCTTTGTAGGAAAATTCGGTCACGTGCTTTTAAAAACACAGAAAGACATTCAGGGACTATCAAACAAGTACAAAAAATATCTATTCCTCCAAATAACTTCATTTTCATCATAAAAAATGCAACATAGTAAAACAACCATTTCCAAAAGGAAACCTAAATCTCTCCTGTTTTAAAATTCATTTTTATTTTGGAAAAATATTTTCAGTACTATGGTCTAATTAGAAACTAGTTTTATTCTTATTTTTATTTTTTTTTTTTTTTAGATTTGTTATTTTTATTGACAAGGTTTATAAGAACACGTTTAAAATCAAGGGCCCATTCTTAGGTCTCAAAGTTGCTTATTTCATTCATTTGTATTAAGTATTCCGTACCCTAATGTCTTTATCAAGAAACAAGTCAAACCTGTGAAAAATA
>CAUYRT010012171.1:0-10352 GCA_963574885.1 Lepilemur ruficaudatus | reverse complement strand
ATGGAGTACTATTCAGCTATAAGAAGCAACGGTGATATAGCACCTCTTGTATTTTCCTGGATGGAGCTGAAACCCATTCTACTAAGTGAAGTATCCCAAGAATGGATGGACAGGCACCACATGTACTCACCAGCCAATTGGTATTAGCTCATCAACACCTAAGTGGAGACACAGGAACAACATTTATTGGGTGTCAGGCAGACGGGAGGGGGGAGGAGGGATGGGTATATACATACATAATGAGTGCGATGTGCACCGTCTGGGGGATGGTCATGCTTGAGGCTCTGACTGGAGGGGGGAGGGGGCAAGAGCAATGTACGTAACCTTAACATTTGTACCCCCATAACATGCTGCAATTAAAAAAAAGAAAAAAAATTATCCAGGTAACATAACTTGGTTAAATATGAGCACTTGACCTCAGGGAGGGCTCATATAGCAGCATCCTATACACAGAAACTGTAACATGGCGTCTGAGCACAAAGAACAGCAAACCTGTCCAGGATTAGACTAGAGCTGGTTGAATTTCTAATTCTGAAGACAGGATGATTCCTGAGAGAATGCTGAGCCTCCTGGTGGGTGTCAAGTTGCTCAGCTATGGGGAGAAGAAAAAGAGAGATTCTGGCTTGAACTTTCCAATCTTTGCCAGTTCCTCACCTACCACTAGCACTGTCAAAATATACCTAATGGGTTCATGGCAGCTTTCCTGACTTAGATATTGACTTTCAAAGTGAAATTCCTTTGGTTCTTCCGTGGTTCCCCAAAACAGACCATTAATGAAGTTATTCTTCTTCATTGCAAAGGAACTTCATTGTTAAAAAGAGGAAAATTCTTCTGCATGAATTGGTGAATTCGGACAATCTCTAATATAAAAGCTTTTATATTTTTCACTAATCAAAATAGTAACTGTGCCTGCCCTAAAAAATGAATTGAGTAAAAATAGATTGCTGATATAAATCAGTGATTATCTGTAATTCTTAAATAAGCATCATTTTATGCTTGCATCATTAATAATTTTTATCAGGTATTAAAAGTCTGCATTAAATGCATTGTAAATGAATATTATATGCATCAATTAATTGTTACATTTGAATAATACATGAACATGTTTTCATGCTTTTTAACTTTGACTGATATAATTTTAAGTACCCATCAAACAGTGATGTGATTTGAGAATTTTAAAATTTAATTATCCATATTGACAATTGCAAAAATTAGAGTGTTTTTGTTCTATAATCTTACATTTTAACTAAATAAAAGTTGCTGCATCAAGTTTTAGTATCATTTCAAAATATGTCCTTGTAGAAGTTGCCATAAATGTCGACATTTTCAGCAGCATAAATTTATAGTGACACTGAATTTTTATGACACTATAAAAGTCCCTACTCATGATGACATCTATAGCTGCATTTTCACAGAAATATAAGAATTTGTATCTTAGACATGTGGTTTATCCTATCTTGTTTTTCCAGAAAAGGAAAATGGGTAACAAATATTTCTGGTATCCCCAAACAAGTCAGATATGTCATAGAAATATATTAAAAATATGGTTTTATTCCTTTAATGTCTGGCAGCCAAAGAATTTGTATCTCTTTTTAATCAAACTACATCAAAAATAATAAGAACAATGAGTTTATCTAGGAATTGTCTGAGCCCATTAGTGGAGGAATTAGCACATTTTTACTGGAGAATGGGTGACAGAAACAAAAATATTATCAAATAAGTATCCAGAGACTTCCCGGGCTATTGCTGTCTTAATTGAACTAATTGTTAAGACTATGGAGCTAAAACATTTAGATAAAATAGGAGATAATATTACATGTAAATCAATGTTTTTAAGTTTATTTGAGGTTTAAAAAAAGGTGATATTTGTGTTGGAGTTAATATAACCAAAATATTTATAAATTTCTGCTCAGGTCAAATTTGTATTTAATAACCTTTAATTTTTTTTACAATTGAATGTAATTGGTAGCTGACTGTTGGTTCTTGAAGAAATGGATGAAAATGTCTCAAACAAAAATTTGCAAAAGTTGTGCATTTTATGAACTAATGTTCACTGATCCCAAACGATCAGGAACAGAAAAAGTATGACTTCCAATAATAAAACAACTTTTGGCAAGTTATTTATTCTAAAGGCAAAGTAACTTTATACATGAAATACTAAAGTATTGGTGACTAAAAGTGTTATGTGAAACTATTATTTAAGTAATGAATAATAACTTAATTTCAAATAAGCAAAGTATCTGATACTATTAAATTAATAGTATTGGTTTATACTATAATTTCAACTATAATAAATTGCATCATATTAACACTTAGAAAACATGTAACAATTTAACTTTGAGATCTTTCTATTATGCTATCTTACTTTTTGTTTTTTGGTACGACTTGTCCTTTCCCATTTTCTGACTGTTACCTTCAGCATTGTCTCCTCAATGGTCTATCTGTGAACATTCTAAGCACATATAACCTATCACAGAACCATTTATATTTCCTTCTTAGCATATTGCACTTGCTTGCTAACTTTGTATCACTTATTTTACAGAATAAATCATGAGCTCCAGGTGAGTGAGTACTTAATCTCTTTTTTATCTATACACAATATCCGACGTAGTACTTAGTGCATGATAAGTATACAGTAAATATTATGGATTGAAAGAAAAAGGGAATCTTCCTCTTCTGCAATTGAAATATTGAGATATACTCAAATATTTATTTCTTCCCTAAGGTTATTAATTATACAATTAGTTTTCTTATTTGTAATTTTTCATTGAATGTAGTTGAATTAGAAAATCTACTGTTTCAAAAATCAGTGATACTATATAGACAGAAATATAAAATTCATGTAACTCTTGCTAAACAATAGGCAGAGACTTATGAACCAAAGTTTGTCAAGTTCTGGTCTAAAGCATTTGAGAGACAAAAGGGAACACGCAACTACAAGGACTTTGGAATTGATGGCTTTTATGAGAACCATTGATTCATTGAAGAGAGAAAATGACAGGCTTAGATCTAGTAATCAATAATTTAAATAAAAATGTACCTCTGTGGCACAATTTAAAGAGATCTTACTTCCCATAGCAGAACAGACACAGCTGATATTTAAGCCAATGATTAATTTATAAAAGTAGCAGATTCATAGAAGACTAACAAGCCTCATCCTTAACAAGCCTCAGATACTGTAGCCAGGGTCCTGATAAAGAAGAAATGGAACCCTGAGACTTAGGAGAGCATATCTCAGTTGATATACTTGAGAATTGTGAATGTCTTGATACTATTGGATTCTCTTGGCATGCTAAAGTATCCTAAACCTCAATTTTTAGGAAAGAGATTAATACTTTTGGCAGGAAAATATTCACAGGATTCAAATGAAGTGGATACATTATAAATAAATCTTAACTTTCCACAGGATGTGCCACTACTTTCCTTTTTGGTCACTAGACTCTAACTGCTGAAAGTATCAAATATCAGCATATCCAGACAAAGTGCTAAACTCCTAAGATATGATATATAAGTCAAAAGAGCCGTAAGACATATGTATATGTGTGTGTGTGTGTATCAAATATCAATCTTAGAACCAGAATTCTACACTTTTCAAAAGGGAGTACAGAACATAAAGCTGGATAAGTGGGCACTCTCCAATGACACATGATTTAACACACTGGAATGGGTTCCTGGTTAGGGTTCTATTATAATATGCAATTTGGAAGGTTGGAAGAAAACATTATCAAAACTACTGTGACCAAATGTGGGAGAAGCCTCATAGAAGTGGGCATGCTACTGCAAATAGAATAATATCCTTTTTGGACAGTTCATTCTTACTGTGTATAAATGCAACTGATATTGGTATGTTGATTTTGTTCCCTGGGACTTCACTGAATTTGTTTATTAGTTCTAACACTGTTTTGCAGGATTTAGAATTTTCTACAAAAATAACCATGAAATCTGTAAACAGAGATGGTTTTACTTCTTTCTTTCTAATATGGTTATCTTCTATTTCTAATTCTTGCCTAATTGCTCTGGCAAAGACTTTCAGAATTAGATTGAATAGATGAGGCAAAATGGGCCTTCTGGATCTGAAAGTGAAAGCTTTTGGCTTTTCACCATTGAGTATCATGTTAGCTGTGAACTTGACATAAAAGGCCTTTATTGTGTTAAGGTAAGTTCCTTCTGTACTAATTTATTGAGAATTTTTGTCTTGGAAGGATGTTGAATTTTGTGGGGTTTTTTTTCTGCATGAAGATGATCATGAAATTTGTGTCCTTCATTTAGTTAATGTGGTGTATTATATTGATTGAGTTGAATATGTTGAACTAACCTTGCAAGCTAGGGATAAATGCTACTTGATCATGGTGTATTACTCTTTTAATGCACTGTTGTACTTTGTTTGCTAGTATTATGTTAAGGATTTTTGCATCTATGTCCATCAGGAATATTGGCCTGTAGTTTTATTTTCTTGTAGTATCTCTGATTTTGGTATCAGTGTATGCTGGCCTTGGGAAGTGAGTATGGAAGTGTTCCCTCTCCTATTTTTGGAATACTTTTAAAAATAATAAAATACTTAGGAATAACGTAATCAAAGAGTGAAAGACTCTGTATGTTGAACACTAAAAACTAATGAAGTATTTTTTAATTTTTTTCTTTTAATAATCAGAAAGTTTTTAATGAAGATAAAAGTATATAAATGAATTCCTTATTTTGGTAAAACATTAACTGAGATAAACAAAATGAATTTTAAAAAATGAAAATAAATAGAAGGCTCTCCCATATTTATGGATTTGAATAATTGATATGGTGAAAATATCCATATTTCCCAAAACAATATGTATAGAGGTAGGTAGATAGATGTATATACATCATGCATTGCTTATCAAAATCTCCATGGCATTTTTAAATAAATATAAAAAATCCTAATATTCATATGGAAAAACAGAAGACTCCAAATAGCCAAAGCAATTTAGAATAAGAATAACAAAGACAGAAGTATTATGCTCCCTGATTTCCAAATATATCACAAAATACAGTAATTAAAATAGTATGGTACCAGCATAAAGACAGAAATATAGACCAATGGAAAAGAATGAAAATCCTAGAAACAAAGCAACACACCCATGGTCAACTGATCTTTGACAAAAATGCAAAGAATATACAATGAGGAAAGGATATTCTCTTGGATAAATGACGTTGGGGAAATTGGATATCCATATGTATCCTTATGGATTCTTATCTCATGATATATACAAAAATAAACTCAAAATGGTATAATCAAATGTAACACCCGAGGCTACAAAACTTATAGAAGGAAACAGGGGGAAAACATTCTTGACATTAGACTGGGCAATGATTTCTTGACTATAACACCAAAAGCATAGGCAATAACAACAAAAATAGATGAATGGAATTATATCAAACTAAAAAATGTATGCATATCACTACAAGCAATGAACAAAATGAAAAGGCCACTTAGAGAATGGAAGAAAATACTTGTAAACCATATATCTGATAAGTGGTTAATATCCAGTGTGTGTTAGGAAGTCCTGCAACTCAGTAGCAAAAAATCAAATAATCCAATGGAAAAATGGGAAAAGAAACTGAATATACATCTTTCAAAAGAAGACATACAAATGATCAACAGGAAAAAGTGCTCAATATCAGTAACAATCAGGAAAATGCAAATCAAAACCCAAGGTATCATCTCATACCTGTTAGGATAGCTATTATGAAAAAAAATTTTAAAAAAGTAGTACCGGTGTTGGCAAACATGTGAAGAAAGGGAATTTTTGTACATGGCGGGAATGTAAATTGGTGCAGTCACTATGAAAAACAATATGGTGTTTCTGAAAAAGTTAAAAATAGGATTACCATTTTATCAAGCAATCCCACTTCTGGGTATATTTCTAAAGAAAATGAAATCAGGATCTAGAAGAGATATTTGCATTTCTATGTTAATTGCAGCATTAATCACAATAGTCAGGATAGAGAAACAGTTGAGGAATTATGTCAGCAAGATGGCAGACTAGGTCTCAACTTTCATTCCCTCTCTCCTCCCAAAATTACATACTGATAAAATTAGCTCTAGGAGAGCTCTAGAGTGCAATTAAGAACCTGCAGCATCCCAGAGAAATACAAAACCAGAGGATGACTACATAGAAAATATCTTACTTGTGTCACCTCATCCTTCAGTCTGGCACAGTTCAGCACAAAGAGTTACCCTTTTGGCATTATCTCCTCCTCGGTGAGGAAAAGGAGAACCACAGAACTTTAACAGTCCTCACCAATATCTCAGGAGACTCACACCTTTGCAACAGAGGACACTTACAATCTTTGCCAGTGTTGATCACAGCTGACAGAACAGCCTGGAGTCCACAGTACTTGTGCCCACACACACTAGAAAAGGAGCTGCTATTGTCACTCCCAGAAAAGTAATTACTGCTGCATCATCCCACTGTCAGAGCCACCATCACCCCAAACCATGAGTGTACCCTTTACCTCAAAGCCATAGTCATTTACGTGTGCCAGTGATGCAGACCCTGTATTTGCATCCATTCCACACTTGTTTGCATCTTGGACATCAGTGTCACAGCTGTTGCCGTGAGTGCTCTTGGACAGTGGACCTCAGAACTATGATTGATCCATGTGTGCCTGCACCCCACACATAAGAACTATGGCCACTGCCTGAGTGCTCCAGACCTTAGTTCCATGGCCACTCTCATGCCTTGGACATTGGTGCCACTGCCACCACAGTGGCCTTGCCCACACACAGGACCCCAGAGCTGTGTTTTTCCCCATATGCCTGCAAACCATACAGAAGAACAACCACCATGACTTGAACAGATTTTCACTCTAGACCCAGCACCAAGAGTGACCCCTCTGCCATGACTTCCTCTGGTAGTAAGAAAAAAAAAAGATAGAAATATTCCTGAAGCCTTTTCTATATCCTCAACAGTCCTTGCTGCTGCTGTGAGAACTCCCAACCTTGGCTGCTGAGGATTCTCGCAGTCTTCACCAATGCCAACCCCAAAGAAAGAGATATTTATGAATTTCCCAATGAAGAATTCAAAATAATTGTTTAAGTATGCTCAGTGAGCTACAAGAAAATAGAGAAAAACCACTCATCAAGATCAAGAACACAGTACATGAACAAAATTAAAAGTTCATAAACTGATTTATGTGAATAGCTGTATAACTTCATAAATTTACTAAAAATCATTTAATTGTTCACTTAAAATGGAGTAATGGCATGCAATGTAAATTATACATCGATAAATTTGTAAAAAAAAAGTTCATAAAAGAGATAGAAGTCATAAAAATAAACAGAAACTCTGAAGCTAATGAATACAATGAATGAAGTGAATACCATGATAGAGAAGTTCTGCTATAGATGTGGAAAACAGAAGAAAGGTTCCTCAAATGCAAGTGGCCATTTGAAATTATCCAGTCAGAAGAGAAAAACAAAAGAAAATGAAAGAATCAAGAAAGCCTATGAGATAACAAGATATCATCACATGAACTATCATACACATTATAGTAGTTTCAGAAGGAAAAGAGAGTGAGAAAGAGGAAAGAGAGTTTATTTAAAGAAATAATTCTGAAAACTTGCCAGTTCCTAAGGAAGAAATGGACATTCAAATTCATGAGGCTCAACCATCCCCAAAGACGATCAATTTAAAGAAGAGTACACCAAGATGTATTATAATCAAATTATAAAAAACAAGGACAAAGAGAATTTTGACAGCAGCAAGTTAAAGTAACTCATTACACACACACACACACCAACACACACATACACATATATATGTATATTTATACACACACATATATATGTATATATATATATAAACTCCCATAAGAATGTCGGCAGATTTCTTATCAAAATCTTTACAGGTAAGGAGAGAATGACATGATATATTCAAAATATTGAAATAAAAAGAAAGCTATACAAGATTACTAGACCTAACAAAAGTATCATTTAAAACTGAAAGAGAAATGATATCTTTCCCACCTTGCAAGATATGTTTAAGAAGTTCTTCAAATTTAAATTAGAACATGTTAAATGGCAATGTGAAAGCATATATAAACATAAATTATTGCTGAAGCTAAATATATAGACACATATAGATAAATATAACACTACAAAAATGATGTGTAAATTGCATTTAACTATAATATAAAAGTTGTAAGAAAAATAAAAATTATTAATGGACATATAATATGAAAAGATAAAAATTAAGAACAAGAATACTAATTGTGTGGGTAAGATTGAAAGTGTTTTTGTATATAATTAAAGTTAAGTCATCAACTTAAAGAGAAGGTTAAAACTACAAGATAATCTTGTAGTCCACTGTACAGGTTAAGACTACAAGATATTTTATCCATACTTTGAGGTAAGCATGAAAAAAAAACCTGTAATATATATAAAAATGATAAAGAGAAAAAAATCAAAGCTATCACTAAAAAAATCAAATAACAAAGGAAGCAAGAAGGGAAGAGTGAGACATAACAACTAAAAGTAGAATACAATTAAAAATGTAAGTAGTACATCCTCATTTATCAATAATTACCTTAAATTTAAATAGACTAAACCCATCAATCAAAAGGCATATAGGCTTGGTGGGTCACACCTGAAATCCTAGGACTCAGGGAGGCTGAGGTAGGAGGATCACTTGAGGTCAACAGTTTGAGAACAGCCTGGGCAAAAGAGAGACCCCGTCTCTACCAAGAAAAAAAAAAGAAAGGAAATTAACTGAGCACTAAAACAGAAAAAAATAGCTGGGGATGGGAATGGTGGCACACACCTGTGGTCCTAGCTATAAGGGAGGCTGAAACAGGAGGATTGCTTGAGCTCAGGAGTTTGAAGTTGCTATGATCTAGGCTGACACCACGGCACTCTAGCCCCAGCAACAGAGCGAGACTGTCTCCAAAAAAAAAAAAAAAAAAATAGAGTGAATGGATTGATTAAAAAAACAAGATTCAGTAATAGACTATGTACAAGAGATTCACTATATATTTGAAGACCCACATAGGCTAAAAGTAGAGGCATGGAAAAAGATACATCATGCAAACAGTAACCAAAAGAAAGCATTAGTGCTCATACTTAGATAAAATAAATTTTAAGTCTCAAACTGTCTCTAGAGACAAAGAAGGTCACAATATAATGATAAAAGGGTCAATTCATCAATTCAACAGAAAGTTATAACAATTATAAATACATATATACACAACATCACAGTATCTGAATATACAAAGCAAATACTGACAGATCTGAAGCTCCCAGAATTGATAAACAAACTCTGTAAAGTCTCAGGCTACAAAATCAAAGTACAGAAATCAGTAGCATTCCTATACATCAACAGTCTAGCTGAGAATCAAATCAAAGACTTGATACTTTCACAATAGCTATAAAGAAAATAAAATACCTAGAAATATACTTAACTAAAGAGGTGAAAGATCTCTAAAAAGAGAACTACCAATCACTGAAGAAGGAAATTGCAGATGACGTAAACAAATGGAAAAGGATATCATGCTCATGGATTGGCAGAATCAATATTGTTAAAATGTCCATACTACCCAAAGTGATTTACAGATTCAATGCAATCCCCATCAAAATACCAGCGTCATTTTGTGTAGATCTAAAAAAAAATAATTCTACGCTTCATTTACAACCAGAAAAGAGCCTGAATAGCCAAAGTAACCTTAGCAAAGTAATAAATCTGGAGACATCACTTTACCAGACTTTAAGCTATACTACAAGGCTCTAGTAACCAAAATAGCATAGTACTGGTACAAAAACAGAGACATAGACCAATGGAACAAAACAAAGAACCCAGATATAAAACCATCCTCATATAGCCATCTGCGCTTTGACAAAGCAGACAAAAACATACACTGGGGCAAAGAATCCCTATTCAATAATCGGTGCTGGGAAAATTGGATAGCCACATATATTAATGGAAGACTAAAACAGAAACTGCACCTCTCACTGCTCACAAAAAATGTGTTCTCAATGGATAACAGACTTAAATGTAAGACATGAAATGTAAGGCAAGAATTCTAGAAGAAAATGTTGGAAAAATTGCTCTAGATATCAGCCTAGGCAAAGGATTTATGATGAAGACCACAAAGGCAATCACAGCAATAACAGAAATTTATAAATGGGACTGAATTAAATTAAAAAGCTTCTGCATAGCCAAGGAAACAATCAATGGAGCAAATAGGCAACCTACAGAATGGAAGAAAATATTCACATGCTATACATCCTGTAAGGGGTTAATAATCAGAATCTATTAATACAAAGTACTCAGGCAAATTAGCAAGAAAAAAATCAAACACCCGATTAAAAAGTGTGCAAAGAATAT
>CAUYRT010012168.1:0-28222 GCA_963574885.1 Lepilemur ruficaudatus | reverse complement strand
TGAGCAAGAGTGAGACCCCATCTCTACTAAAAATAGAAAAATTAGCCAGGTGTGGTGGCATGCGTCTGTAGTCCCAGCTACTCTGGAGGCTGAGGCAGGAGGATCTTTTGAGGGCAGAAGTTGGAGGTTGCGCAGTGAGCTATGATGACGCCACTGCACCCTAGCCTGGGGCAACAAAGTGAGACTCTATCTCCAAAAAAAAAAAGATTGGGAACTTTGGAACTGACTTCTTAGAAATATGTCCCCATTGACCCTCTTTTCAAAGGTGGCTGGGGGGTGGGGAGGGACACCGGTTGATTCAATATCCCAGAAATGTTATGGCTTGAAGAAACACCAGTAACAAGTTAAAGTGTCACTGTTATCCAGGGCTGTTTAAACCTGGGAATCTGATAATAAACAGGTCTAACGACTCACAACTCAGGTGAAATCACTTAAACTTAAAACTATAGCAACATTATGACTGACAACTGGGTAAAATGCCAATTCAAAACACAAAAACAGTGTGCTCAGGACCTGAAGTACCCTCTTTCTCCTAGGACAACATTAAAATCTCTCTAAGAGGCCACAGGCATTAGGATGCCCTGAGGTGCCTGGTAAAAATGCAAATTTGAGCCCCACCCCAGTTTTAGAGAATCAGGGAGCCCCAGGGCTGACCAACTCCCAGGTCATTGTTAAACAGGGAAGGGCTGATTTAAACAACTACAAACAATAACCCAGAATGAAATGAGAAAAACAGAGTAAGCACATAGTGGGTAGTCACTACAAATGCTTTTCCCGTAAAATACTTCAATACTTCTCCTCTAATAGATTTTAGGACTTAAACAAATCCTAGAAGTCTTTATATCACATTAAGGCATCTTGAGTCCGTAAGTAACCAGAAAAGGTGCATTATCTGCAGATATTTGCATAACATTAACTCCTGTAGGATTTACGCAGCTCCTCCACAAAGGCAGGGCGGGTGGGCAGGGGCCAGATTAACCCTTACCCACACCCTGGCTGCTTTCTGGGTCTGCTCAGCACCTTACCAGAAAGCAGCAAGACAGGAAAGGAGTTCAGGGAGGTTCCCTCAGCTAATGGCCTTTGCGCGAAGACTCCTCCAGAATGTTACTTGTCCTTGGCTGGGCTGGAACAGAAAACCCAGCGGGTAACGGGATAAGCACGCAGGCGGGCATTAAGCCTGCTTCCCGGGGAAGATTAAACACAGTTAATTAAAACCCTGCAGAATGGGAGGCACAGGGATTAGCTGGCAGGGAAAGGGAGGGGGACTAGCCAGAAGGAGAGGTGATGCCTGCACAGAAGATTTCCTTCCCAGAGCTCCCTTCCCACTAATCAAGATTAAATGTGTTGAGCACAACCAGGCTATCCATTCCATTTTGACAGATCCCAGTATCCCTTACTTGAGGAAGGCCACTGGGTAAGCCTGTCCCAAGAGCTGGGCAACCTCAAATGCTTTTTTTTTCACCAAAATTAAGCTTACTGAGAGGAATTACTGCTGTCTTAAAATCCTGGTGAATGAAACAAAGGAAACAGGGCAGGGAGGTGTCCTCCGAGGTGCAAAAACCACTCGACGCTCAACTGTGACCACCTTCACATTTCTCTCACCCCCTGCTACTGCACAGGGCAGACCTGTGGCCTGAAAGCAGTAGGAAGTAGAGGGGTCCCTCGGAGGGCGAGGCCATGCCCCTCCCGCATTCCTCAACAAAGACCGGACTTGACAAATTCAGTCAAACCCAGCTCTCCTTGCCTGGCCAGCTGGAGAGACTCTAGCGAACACCCCGATAATCCTACAAACCTTCCCACCCCCGCCCCCAGTTACAGAAGAACAAGGGCATCACCATCAAAAAGCATTTATTAAGCACCTAACTGCCTAGAGTCCAGGCAAAGACTCACAGGGGCCTGGCCCTGCCCTGAGAGAGGGTCATTTATGGCCATTAAGGCCAGAGGAAGGCAGGCTCCCAGAGGCCCATAAAACTCCCAGGGAAGGAAGTAGGGATTAACCACTTCCTCCCACCTCTCAAGAAGGGGTTTCAAGTTGTACCAAATTGCAGAATAGAGGGTTCCTGGGAGGGGGTGGGGAGATGCGGATCAGAAGAGCCTACACCTGGCCAAGGCCTGTACAGGGAGACACGAATAATCCTGGGGTTTCTCAGATCACTTTGATTTTTACAGATGAAGGCTTTGCAGTCCTCACTTCTCCAGCTTCTCCGTGGGACACACTCTAGGAAGTCTCTGCACCCACCCCTTGGCACGGGTTTGGACTCTGTCCAGGAAGGGACAGAATACATGGGGATTACATGAGTGTCTGACAAGTGCTACACTGGTACAATGGCTTAATTCTTTTTACATACTAAGTTAGATCTGCTGTATCAAAAACTGTCTATTCCGAGCAACTTACAACCCCCTCATCTTTCACTCAATTTTTACTGAAATTTATTTCAGCAACTCTTTCTCAAATCTAAGAAAAACAGCTTACAAAGAAAAACAATAACAAGCAGAAGCTTGAGGTCAAGCAAGGAGTAAAGAAACATATGCCAATGGGACTTTCTGCAGTTTAGCTCTGAGCTTCCTGGCAGTCAAAGCAAAATGAGCAACACTAAGCAATTGTGTCATTTTGTAAAACTAACAGTTTTCAAGAGGGCCAACATTTTTCCTGGCAGTAAATTCCCCTCCTCAGCAGTCCCAAATTCTCAACCAGAGCAGGCAGAAAATTAGGACCTGTACTGGGAGCTTCCCTGCTCTTCTCCCTTCTGGGCTACAGAAATCCCTGATGATATCACATAGGAGCACTCTTTCTTTCTCATGCTAGTGCTAGAGAAAAGCAGGTGGAGACTTGCTCCCAGATGCCTAGAGTTGAATTCAAGAACTGCACCCTAAAAATCCTTTTCCAGAAATCCCGTAACTACTCTCTCGGTCCTACTACCCAAAACCTTGGAGACAGGAATGGCAGTGGCAGGAGGTGCCTCATTATTGTGATACCATCCTCATAAACAGAGGCCCAAGGGGTGGCAACTAGGACTACCAGGGGGTGGTTGGCAGCACTGGATCAGGGTGGGGGAAGAGAGCTTTGTCTCCCCTCTCTTGGGCTGGCATTCAGTTCCTGAGCAGCCACAGCCACCACCACCATCCTTAGCTAAGGTCCCCTTCTTTGCCAGAACCTGCAAAAATGGGGTTCAGAGGGACCCTGTTTCAGGTATTATTAAATCCCTGTGACAAATGTTTGTCTCCTATGAGGAAACTGCCACAGGTACTTGGGGGACCTAAATGCAGAATAGGGGGGAGGTGGATCTTGAAAGGCTTCTCCTCACAAGCCTTTCAGGTTGAGAATTTCAGCCCTTCCCAAAAGCTGTTACCATATAAAGTAGGGTTACCATATAAAATGCAGGACACCCAGTTAAACTGAAATTTCAAGCCTGGAAGCCATGGCTCACAGTAATCCTAACACTTTGGGAGGAGAGCTTGAGGCCAGGAGTTTGAGACCAGCCTGAGCAACAGAGCAAGACCCATCTCTACAAAAAATTTTAAGAATTAGCCAGGTGTGGTGGCATGCACTTTTAGTCCTAGCTACTGGGGAGGCTGATGCAGGAGGATCACTTGAATCCAGGAGTTCAGGGCTGCAGTGAGCTACAATGACACCACTGCACTCCAGCCTGGGTGACGGAGCTGTCTCTTAAAAGTAAATAAATAATAAAAATAGTAAATTTCAGGCAGTAACTTTTTACTATAAGTATGTCCTAGATATTGCATGGGACATACTTACACTAAAAAATTATTTACTGTTCATCTGAAATTCAAATTTTCTTTTGTGGGGAGGGGGCCAAATCCAACAGCACTGATTAGGAAGTTTCCTGGTTTAAAAGTTCTGAAGTCCCAGTTAGGTGAAACCCCACAAACCTCTTGAGAAAGGATACCCTGAACTTTAAGAGAACTTTTCGTGGGTAGAGAAGCCATGTCCAGCCCAAAAAGGGGACTGTGGGGGTAAGCACTAAACTTATTACCAACATCATCCACCGCCCCCCCCAACCCCCCGTATTTAAAGTGATGGAAGGGTTCTTTAGTCTGTGGGTAAGACAGAAGCTGGCTCACATAGTCCAGCCCAGTCATGGCCAGGCATACTTCTTTTTCCACCCCCATCTGAGCCCAGGGAGCTCCCTAGCAGCAGAGAGACACAGCTTTAATGGTGCTAGCCACTCCACCAAGGCGATCAACATTCCAGGAGGCAGCCATTCCCACTGAACAAAGAGCCCAGGGAGGAATTCCTGCTGCCCCAAGCATGTGGGTTGGGGGTGGTAACCAAGTAAGACTGAACAGAAAAAAGCACCCCCAGCAAGGGGCCCTAAAGAAGCCCACTTCCCTCCACATCCTAGGAATGGAGAAGACCCAAGGAAGACTCTGGTGCAGATCCTAAAACTGGAACACGGAATGCGATTTGGGGGCTTTGTCTCAAAACGTGGAGTAAAGTTCGAGAGAGAGCAATCTCTATAGGAAACAGGCCAAAACCTCTGAATTTAATCATTAACTTTATCTGGAGGGTCTTCTTTGTATTCATGCCATGTACTGGCTTTTACTGTAACCAATGCAAACATTTTACTGTCCTTCAAAGCACAGAATGTGGTGTTTGCTGGTTTGTTCAGAATAGCTCCTGCATCAACACAGATGATTCCAGGGAGATTCCAATCTGGGATCCCCAGCAAAAAGGACCTTTGGAAGGGGAGTGGGGGGGAATGGGAACTGGTGAATGCAGCCTTTTCTCCCTCCCTCTGGCTCATGCACCCTTCTATTGACAATAGAATGGGGAGATCTTCAAACAGCTTGAAAGGGAGATGAGCCACTTGGGCTTTCAGAGGCCTGGGAAAGAAGTTTGAGGCAGACTTACACAACTGCAAGGTTCTCTCTTGCTTTGAGGGCAGAGGTGGCCGGTTTTAAATGGGGCCCAACAGATCCCTGGAGCCAGTTTGAATTAACTCTGTAAACACTGGTTGAACATTTGCTTTGTAGATATACTTCTAATCACCAGTGGAGTTCTCAGCAAAGTGCTTCCCAGTTTTTCAAATGCACAGGTCCTCAAAAGCTCCCAACTGGGACCGCCACTAGCAGCTTCTCTCCCCTCTGCCTGGGTGCCACCCCCACCTTCATGCCCTCCATAGTGTCCAACCCTTAACTCTGTTCCAGCTGAGCAACCCTCTGTTTCTCAGTAGACCCAGGTCTTACTGGGGTCCAGAGATCACACATGAGAAAAGAATTAGACATGAGAGAAAGTGAAGAAACCAACTCTGAATCCTGATAGTGTCCAATAGTAAGGGGACACCCCCCCAATACACAACAAAGCTCAATAATCAGCTAGACCTTCTATACTGAAGACTTAACAATTCTACACAAAGGAAATGGCCTAAAGTTTACTATAAAGTTCTAGGGCTTGGGAGTCAGATGTCCCCTCCTTGTTAAAATCATGTCCTAGGGCCCTTTTGCCCTTCGCTGCCTCCTTTTTGCTCGAGTCCCGCCCTCAACCATGGCATGTCCCCTGGATCAGGCCATCGGCCTCCTCGTGGCCCTCTTCCACAAGTACTCTGGCAGGGAGGGTGACAAGAGCACCCTGAGCAAGAAGGAGCTGAAGGAGCTGATCCAGAAGGAGCTCACCATTAGCTCGAAGCTGCAGGATGCTGAAATTGCAAGGCTGATGGAAGACCTGGACCGGAACAAAGACCAGGAGGTGAACTTCCAGGAGTATGTCACCTTTCTGGGGGCCTTGGCTTTAATCTACAATGAAGCCCTCAAGGGCTGAAAAAAAATGGGGAAGATGGAGACACCCTCTTTGGGCCTGTCTGAGTCAAATCCAGGGGTGGGTACAATAAATATTTTTTTTTTTTGGTCAAATCTAAAAAAAAAAAAATCATGTCCTAGGACCTCATCATCTAGTGAAAAGCAGTTCTGAATGGCATTTCCAGTAACTCCTCCAAGGCAAGAAAACTCCATTCCCTTACTCCCACAAGTGAAGTGGGTTTTTTTGGTAAATTTAAATTTCCCCATTAAGCAGCTCGACACCTAACATTTTTCTGAAAAGAGGACTCTTCAGGAATGGAAACCAATGTGCCACCTTCAATTGACTAGGCAGACCTGAAAAGCTATGAATTTTCTCAAAAGTGTTCACTAGTCCATACAGAAAATAAGCAGCCTTCCTCCAAAGACAAGAGAGCTTCAGCCCCTTATACCTACCACCTCTGGAAGAACACACAGAAACTGCTATTTGCCACTAGGATTTCACTGCTCCACTGCATACCCACCAAGTGCTTGATTTTTTTAAAAAATGTAACATATAGTACCTAATCAAAAACAATCAAGTTCTTTAGTACCCCAACTGCCCAGTAATTCTATTTCCCTTTACAGTGATATAAGAGTCTGTCTCCAGAAGGCAAGCTGTGTTCTATTTCTTTGTGTCCTCAAACACCCAGGGAGAGAGAGCCAGGCAGAGGCAGATGCTCAATGACAAGTGTGTCAGCTACACAGGAATTCACTTTCACATTTTCCAAGCAATCCTTGAGGAATTTACCTCCCAGCAGACCTAACTGGAAAACACTGTGCCCTGGCCATTTGCATAGTGGCCCTGCACTGGCAAAAGTTATAAGAGAGAAAAAGAGAGAGAATCTGGACCTCCTTAGAGGCTAAATGCCTTAGAGGTAAAGGTTTTAGGCTGTTTTACAGCTATCCTCACATCAGCAATAAGCCAGGATGGACATCGGATATTGTACCTTTCCATCATTAGAGAATCCTCCATATGGCTCGAATTCCCATAAATCCTTCAGAGACCCAAGACCACCACAGCAGGCCAAATTCTCCAGAGATCTGTACTTAAGGGTAACACAGCAAAGGAACTATATCTGGGGTGGTGGAAGTGTTCTCTCTTGATTGAGGCGGTGGTAGCACAGATGTCAGAGTACATCAGAATGTATTTTGCTTTGCCTAAATGAGTGCATTTCATGGCATCTAAACCATACCTCAATAAAGATGATACAGACTGGGTAAAAGGAGCTGAACACTGTCATGCAAGGATGTGCCAGACCCATTATCAGATTTTAAAATGCAAAGCAAATTGCAGAACTATTCAGTACACAGTGTAATAGATATTTCAAAACAACTTCGTCAGTGTGTGCATGATTAAAACTACAGAAAACAGTCATAAAGGTAGTATTGCACATGCATAGGAAATAAACAATCCAAATTGTTGATGGTGGTTCTTTCTGGGGAGCAGAATTGGTGGGTTATATTTTTTAGGTACTTAGAGTTTGGCTGTGTTACAATGACTGTTTAATTCTTTTGTAAGTAAAAAATCCCATAAAGATACAAAGTGAGAGGGGGAAAAGGTACCTGTAGGATGACAGATTTGTATAGAGCCCAGCCCAGATAGGAACACTGTAGGCAATGGAGACATACATGCTGAAAAAATGAGTGGTTTGTAACAAGGCCTAGACCCTCATCTGCTGTGAATCAGCGAACATCTGCAGGGACTGTTTCCTTAGTAGCTACCAATTATAATAGCTACTGGTATGTGGCCACCAAAGCATGAACACTGAACTGATACATTAAACTGGAAGCCAGCTGGCACTCGCAGGTTAGAGCTTTGGTATGCCTGCTCTTCACCCACAGCCAACAGCTATATTCAGAACTGTTTCCCTGAAATCTGAGGTACAAAGGAGGAAAAGGGACCTTTCACTAACAGACTCAGAACATCAGACTCATCATCTTTTCTAAATAAAATTAGTTCCCACTTCATAAATATACCAAAAATATATTCTAAGGTGGGACTAGAGACACATAATGTAGAGAAAGTAAAAGACCATCACACTGAAATTTAAAACGTATACCACAGTAAACAAAATTGAGGCAAACCACGGCCTCAAGAGAAATCTTTTGCAACATACAGCTAGTAATCAGTATTTACCCAAAATGATTTTTCTAAAACCCAAGAAACTGGCAGAGGCACCTGAGCAGGTGATTCAGGGAGGAAACAGAAAAAAGCTCACACAGGCCTCATAGTAATCAGAACAAGCCATTTTCTCTCCCATTAGGTAGATGGCAATAGGGAAGGCAGGAGGGAGGAAACGGGGGTGGTGGGAGGCAAGCTCTCAGGACCAAAGTGTGGGGATCTATTAACATTTCAAATGTGCCTCTGCAGTGTCCTGGCAATCCCTGCACCAGGGAGTTGGGGGAGAGAACCTCTCTTCTATGGGAGGCACAGGGATGTGCACTGCTGGCAATGGCCAAATGTAGAGACGGCACTAAGGGGATAAAGGCAAAATAAATTTCACACCACAGAGTGCCAACAGTCAAACATCACCTCCTTCTCATCTTGGTTATTTGATCTTGCACATGACTTAAATTCCCATTTATTTGTTGTCTTTCAGGCCTTTTTTTTTTTTTAAATGGGAAAGAGAACTGATTTTACAACCCAACAAGCAAGCAAACAAAAAAATCTTGAAAAATAAATTCTATGGGACTAGGACAAAAAGGCACTAAGTATCATTAAAAAGGCAAGAGTACCAACCTGAGCAAGAAGAGCAAGACCCCATCTCTACTAAAAATAGAAAAACTTAGCCGGGCGTGCCGGTAGTCCCAGGTACTTGGAGGCTGAGGCAAGAGGACTGCTTGAGCACAGGAGTTTGAGGTTGCTGTGAGCCAGGCTGAGGCCCCGGCACTCTAGCCCAGACAACAGAGGAAGACTCTGTCTCAAAAAAAAAAAAAAAAAAGGCAAGTGTATCATTAAATTCAGACAAATTCTGTGCTCCGATAATGCAGTAAAACCCCAGACCATATGAATGTTCAATGCACCAAATGCGAACACCACCCTCCCTTTGAGAGAAGGAAATGTTTGCTTTCCAACTTTAAAACTGGCTATACTACAAGCAAAACTTCTACAGTCTATATCTGAGAAGCTCAGATATAATTAATGCCTTTCATTGCCAAGTCTTTGTACTTTATTCAACATTTGTGCATGTAATTAACAATTAGCACACAAGTCATTTAGCAAATAAACCAACAGTAAAGCAAAGATGCTACAGATGAAGACAGGTAACAACTTCAGCTTTAAGATATCAAGGCAAGTGCACAATAGACTTAAGGATAAATAGTAAGATTGTGAAATTTGTTGCTGTTGTGGCAAGTCACAAACATCATTTAGAATTAACTACTATCTCCTGCTACGAGAGCACTTTGTTATCCCTTCATAAATTGGTTTTTACTTATCCTCATAAACAAACACAATCACCCCTTCACACCTACCAAACTTCAGTTTAATATTTCATTTGATTCTCAAACAAAAAACTCAGCCCTAGGCAGTCTAATGCAAATGTTACCATTCCCTACGGAGTGATGAGGAAACTGAGGCTCAGCGTCACACAAGCTTACTGACAAACATGCTGGATTAAAATGGGGACTCCAGCAGGAGGCTGAGCTACACTCCACACATTCCAGGCATGAAAATAAATATTTAGGCCAGGCGTGGTGGCTCACGCCTATAATCCTAGCACTCTGGGAGTGCAGGAGGATCATTTGACCTCAGGAGTTTGAGACCAGCCTGAGGTAGAGCAAGACCCCGTGTCTCTACTAAAAAAAAAAAATAGAAAGAAATTAGCTGGACAACATATATATATATACATATGTATATATATGTATATATATAAATTAGCCGGGCATAGTGGCGCATGCCTATAATCCCAGCTACTCAGGAGGCTGAGGCAGAAGGATTGCTTAAGCTCAGGAGTTTGAGGTTGCTGTGAGCTAGGCTGACGCCATGGCACTCTAGCCTGGACAACACAGTGAGACTCTGTCTCAAAAATAATAATAATAATAATAAATAAATATTCACAGCCTGGTGAGGTGGCTCATGCCTACAATCCTAGCACTCTGGGAGGCCGAGGCGGGAGGAGACCAGCCTGAGCAAGAGCAAGACCCCATCTCTACAAAAAAAATACAAAAATTAGCTGGGTGTGCACACCGGTACTTTCAGCTACTGGGGAGATTGAGGCAGGAGAATCACTTGAGCCCACCGAGTTGGAGGTTGCAGTGAGCTATGATTGCACGACTGCACTCTAGCCTCAGCAATAGCCTGGGCAACAGAGTGAGATCCTGTCTCAAAAAAAAAAAAAAGGTGAATTTTATTATATGTGAATTATACCTAATAAACAAAAACCAAGAAAAATCAAAATAAGAAATCACCAGGCTAGTAGAGGCAGGGCCTCCCTTCTGGACCTAAGGTCACGCAGCACAAAGCATTGAGAGAATGATGTTGCTGGCCATCCTGTAAGGGCTGAGCAGAGGGAGGGGAGGCAGGGAAAAGGACTTCTTGCTGCAGCCTGCACTGAGCTTCCCCATCTCACTTCTCAAGATTGTAACAATGATGCACTGGTTACACCAAGGAGCTGCCCACGGTGTTCCCAAGGCAGCCATCCACAGTTGCCCCCCTGTGCAATGAGAGCAACCTCCACCTGGGCCAGAACCAAGGCCGTGGGGAAGGCTGGGAATCGCCTCATCCCAAATTGGTTGTGCGAACTCTGTCAGGTCCTGGGTCTGGGGCTATTCTGCTCTCTGCTGTTTCCCCAGGGCTTCCTACTTCTCAAACCAGTTTTCACAGAATGTCAGGTCGGCTTCCTAGAAATTACAATTTTCTGCAGTCACAGTGCATCTTGACTTAACTGTGTAATTATAATCAACAAATACAATGACATAGACAGGTTTGGGAACAAAAACAGCAGTCTCTCTTGGTAAGAGCTGGAGGACACAGGAGTGGACGTTAAGGTGGCCAGTGCAGGCTGCTTGCAGGAATCCTCAGCAAGGCTGGTTTAGTAGAGTCTTACCACACTTCTAGGACATGCTAACCTTGGACATATTTCGCTTCTCATTATTCCGAGGTATCCTCTATGTCTTCCTGAGAAGTTTCAAGTGGGATCAAGTCAGGTGATACTGCCAGAGCAAATGTCCTAACTGGTATGCCATCGTCACAGCTATGATGCTTACTGGGTTATTACTGTCTCTCAGCCCCAACCCCATCCCCCCTCTCTCTCCTGTCCTCTCCTGTTTGAGGGCGGCAGCTGGGACTAAGCACACCACATCTCTACTTTGCCAGCTAGGTCCCTGTTAGGCTCTGCCAATAGGGTATATGCTAGAGAGAGAAAGGATTTTTTTTCCTCTCTTGTCTGCTTCCTGGGTCATGTCATCAACAAACTTCTTTACCCCAACACCACTGGTTCATTCCAGTAACAGCACCAGTTTGCAGTTTTCTAATGCTAGTGGAACCAGCTTCATCCTCCTCCCAACATGCCCATACATATCCCAGGTGCAAATGTATGAGCACAAGCTGAACAGCATACTCGTCAGGTGACCAGCCCATACGAACCCTCCCAAGTATTAATAACTCAAACCTCTTCCTTTTTGTTCTCTCAGATGTAGGGTGGTAGCTGCTGCTTCCTGGATTTCTCCTCTTGTCATTCAGCTGTCTAGTTAACAACTTAATACCGGTTGACAATTCTTTACACTAAATTCTCTGTTAAAGTAATTGATGTGGCTCTGGCTCCTCACTGATACACCAGCTATTTCCTCTATGTATCAATAATCCACAACAGCAGGGCGTGATGGCTCACGCCTGTAATCCTAGCACTCTAGGAAGCCGAGGCGGGTGGATCGCTCAAGGTCTGGAGTTCAAGACCAGCCTGAGCAAAAGCAAGACCCTCGTCTCTACTAAAAATAGAAAGGAATTATCTGGACAACTAAAAATATATATATAGAAAAAATTAGCCAGGCATGGTGGTGCATGCCTGTAGTCCCAGCTACTTGGGAGGCTGAGGCAGGAGGATCGATTGAGCCCAGGATTCTCAGGTTGCTGTGAGCTAGGCTGATGCCACAGCACTCTAGCCCGAGCAACAGAGCCAGACTCTGTCTCAAAAAACAATAATAATACTCCACAACCTACAAAGGGGGAAAGAGGAGGGAACCCTAACACCTTCCTTAGGGTTGTTGAAAGGATTAGAAAAAAAATTACATAAAAAAATCTATATTATTATATGTACCTCCTCCAATCAACCCACTGCAGGTTCTGTAGAAACCCTATTTATTAACCAACATCTATCTAAATTCTACCATTTTCCAAGTTTCATCTTCAATTCTTCATTCAGCCCCAAACTCATCCCATCTGAACCTAAACAGATGCCATGAACTTTAGCATTTAAATAAGAGTACACATAAAACACCTATATAGGGAGTAGAGAATCCCCCCCCCCTTCCCCGTTACCTTTTCCTTCTCAGTTTTATATTCCCAGACAAACCACCAGGCTCAAGCAGGGAACAGGATGCAGAGTGCTCTGAGACATTGTTAGCATGGAGCACAATTCACATGAAACAGAAAATAGGCATTCAAACATTTTGAAGACAAATCATAATACATCAAGTCCTATCAGCAACGAGGAACTGCCCATATCAACTATCATTTATCTATCAACCAGGAAATATTTTAAGGAAGATAAGCAACATATTTTATTTCATGAAAAGGAATTTTAACTGTTTGGCTATGACTTGCAGGAAGTTGAAGCCAAATATTTTTCAGGATATTTACATGCAATTATATGCATGTGCATTAAAACAAATTCTTCTAGCTCTTTCAAAGCAACTTTATGTAAATTAGAGCTCCCCATAAATAAACCTTGAAGATGTAGCTACCCCATCATTCCCATCTTAAGAGTCAGAAATCAAGTCAGTTAAGTAACTTGTCCAAAATCACAGACTGCAGGGAAACACTTGGACTTAAACCCAGTTCAGTTCTTACTCTACAGCTCATGCTCTTTCTTGTCCACACTGAAAAGCTGCAAACGTTTTTCAAGCTATTCTTCCCCTTTCATCTCCAAAATTTCCTCCTGTATATTGGGTAGGAGAAAAAGTCCATCAGAAGTCAACACTGGGGGAACATTCTTTAGCCTGAAAACTAAGAAGGCCCCTTTGTTTCTGAGGAAGGAATGAAAGTAGAGCATGAGCATCTTCTGAGAGTCAAAGCCAACTTGTACAACTTGCTGAGTGGACAAGCAGGCAAACGCTAGAATTGGCCTTAAATCCACTGATACCAACAGAGGCCAGACTTAGTGTAAAAGCCCCCACTCCACTAATGCCAAAGCAACTGCTCTGAGGTGTTGGGGCCAGGAGGTGGTCTCCATTCCCTGCCATCTATCTGGAATAGCACATGCACATGTTGCAAGTTGGTTGGCAGAGGAAGCATCTCTTCCTGACAGTGTAGAGATCTCCTATGAAACTTAGGAAACATTTCGTGAAATTAAACTCAAGGCTTTCTCCCTTGCTAAATTATTGCTCTGGTAAGACTTCCCGTTAAGTTAAATTTTGGAATGAGAAGCAGTTGCAGCAATGATGGTCACACTCATTTTTTTGGCCAAGAGATCATGCCCCATTTTATTTATTTAATTTTCTCCGCAATAACTTAGAAACATTTAGTATTAAACATCAGATTTTAAAGGACTAATCTCAAAAAAAATAAACTTGTCATATATTCATCCATAAATAGCAGTGTGAAAGAGTGTTCTGACTAGGAGAGTCAGGATAGTTTTCAATCAACAAGTCATTTCAGGCCAGCATGGTGGCTCATGCCTGTAATCCTAGCACTCTAGGAGGCAGAGGCGGGAGGATTGCTCAAGGTCAGGAGTTTGAAACCAGCCTGAGCAAGAGCAAGACCCTGTCTCTATTAAAAAATACAAGGAAATTAATTGGCCAAATAAAAACATATAGAAAAAATTAGCAAGGCATGGTGGTACATGCCTCTAGTCCCAGCTACTAGGGAGGCTGAGGCAGAAGGATTGCTTGAGCCCAGGAGTGTGAGGTTGCTGTGAGGTAGGCTGACGCCATGGCACTCTAGCCCAGGCAACAGAGATTCTGTCTCCAAAAAAAAAAAAGTCATTTCATTATCCCAGGTCTTAGTCTGCCCGTTGTAACGTAGCAACTTTTTCTATGATGATTTAAGCGCCTTCTTGTGATAATTTAAGATTCTTCTTCAGATGCCTCCTCCAAGGCATACAAACACATACCTGATAATACCATGAAACTAATGCTTACTACATTCTTCCAGTGCCAGGAATTAGATTGTTCCATTGAGCAAGTTGATCTGCTTCCTTGAAATGCTACAGTCCCTCCCCTCCCCCTTTCCCCCACCAATCTTAGCTTTAAAGATTAGTGGTTTCAACAACATCATATAAACTGTAAACAGGAAAACTGGCATTAAGTCTAAAAATAAAAAAGCTGAAGGTATTGCTATAACCTCTAAAAACACTTGTACCCCATCTTTTCCAAGGCATGGGGAGCCCTACTACCAAAGTTGCAGCTGAGTTCCAGTTTTTCTAAAACGAAACAAGATTTATGCATTTTTCTCCTATTCACTTTGTATCATCTCAAAGAATCACTACATAGTTTTCCATTTAAGTAACAGCTCAGCCCCAATTTCTAACACTGAAAATTAGCTTTCTTCTACCTGCCCCCTACACACACACACATTTTGGGAGGGGGAAGGAAGGAGTCTACTTCAATACTCTAACAGCTTAATAATAAAATTATGCTGAACAGTTATAATTGCCTTCAATTTGGGGGCACTGTACTGTAAACAGTTACCCTCATTTTACAGATAAGAAAACTAAAAAGGAGCAGAATCTAAACCTAGAACGCCACAGTGCTCAAAGTAAAGCCAATTAATTAAGCAAACACCTTTATCATAAGATCTGGTAACTGAAATCTTACATCTTTCCAACTATTGTTAAAACTTTATCAATAAGTACAGTAATCCCAACAGTTATTTCAATACAATTATTTTTATAATTATTCCAATTAGTCCAAAAGAGTACGAAAACTAATTTCCCAAAATCCATTGGCATTTCAAGAAAAACAAAATTTTAGCTGCCAGAGATTAAAGCTAAAAGGAAATGGCTAGCCAAACGTCCAGAAGTAACCACGACAGATGTTTACAAAGGCACAAAGCCCTCATTCTCAGGGGCTCGGGTTCCAAAGTCCACTCAGGGGCCCCCAGAACTCAGACTGTCAGAGCCGTGAGGACATCTCCTCAGTCTACACAACTGACCTTCACCCATTTCATTCTCTTTTGTGTACACTACTCTGCTTCATTCAAACTCCATTAATGTTGACAAAATACGCCATTCTGCAGAAGCCATTACAGACAAAAGATCACAATCAAGAACTATGCCCTTCCTCATGACAGAGCCCCCCTTCCCAATAATCACAACTTCAATTTGCTAACATAATTAGCAAATTGAAAGCAATAACTTTATTCCTAAAGACTACTGGCTGCCAAATTTTTGAGCCACTTGATGATTAAGCTTGGATCATTCTATAGATTCATTTGAAAAAAAAACTTATTTGATAGGAATTGATACTCAGGTTAGGACCTGTTTTGAGTTAGTAGAAAATCTACATTAAGGATAATGGTTGGCCAGGTGTGGGTGGCTCACACCTGTAATCCTAGCACTTTGGGAGGCCAAAGCAGGAAAATTGCTTGAGGCCAGGAGTTGGAGGTTGCAGTGAGCTATGATGATGCCACTGTACTCCAGCCTGGGCAACAGAGTGATACCCAGTCTGGAAGGAAAAAACATAACTGTTGTTAGTGAAAGTCTAATAGGGAGTTCTTAAAAATTCAGCTAGGTTTAGGGGGAGATGAAATCCATGAGTTCGGTGGAATCATCCCATTTCATTCCACCCTGCCTTTGAAGCCAATCGTAAGCAAAACTATTTAACTACAAGCAAGAGATGGCATGGGGAGGTACAGAATTACTTTGGTATATATGGTTTAAGTTAAACAGCTTCAAATGTAAACAGCCAGCACTATGGGTCCCCCATAGTCCCAATTTTTCTGTTAAGTCAGAATCTTGTCAATCAAAACAGTCAATCTGGTTTCAGTCAATGCGGTTTGTGAGTATAGACAAAACCTCAAAGGGAGAATAATAATTTAGTACTGAATAAGCAGGAGGTCACATCAGCTAAGAGGAAAGATGGATCAAGCTTCCTCTTGCAAGTCACAATGCTTGAAAGGTTAAGAAAAGCGAGAATGGAGTGGGCTTCAATGGGTGGCATCTTGCTTCATTTAGGCAACTGTAATTCTTTATCAATATCTCTCTGTTGCTTCTCTTCCAAAGTAAGGGAGATGGCAAAAACAACCTTAGTGAGCCAGGCCTTTACCTCTTTGTCAGTGTTATGGGTTGGGGAGAGGGAGGGAGCACTACTTTGAAACTGCTGCATGGTAGAATTCATCTCAACCCTTTGCTTAACTATCATGAAGAATGACACCAAAATGGTCCTTTATTTGCTAAGAATGAATACAGCTAAAATAAACCTTGCCCAGTGTGAAGAACTGGATGGAGCAGTGGCAAGATTAAGCAAACCATGTGACTTTTAGCACCAGAAATAATTCAAAGCGGTTAAATTTTAGATCTACAGAATTACCAAAATAAAAATTTCTCTTGAACCAGGAAAATTTATAAACACTTTTACCCTGGCAAACAACTTCAACAACAAAAAAATTTTAGCCATTTCACCTCCTCATGTATAGCTTCCACAACAGCCAATTCCCTTACTATGTATGCATGATTATGAGGGCTTTTTTTAAATGAAAAGACAAAAAGCTAAACAGATATGCTGAAATTGTACAGGGGAGGAGAAAGTTGCGTCCATTTCAAGTAGTACTTTAGGAAACTTGACATTTTAGCCTACTGAAATCTGAAAAGGACTCTCTAAAAGTGGTATTTATGAAGTAGCTACAATGGAAGGGAGAACCGGGGTGAAAAAAAGCAATTTTACTCACTCATGAAACAGTTTCAAGATTTCTCTATTCCACATACAACAATTTAACTTTGAAAACATGTCAAGACAAAGAATGTATAGTAATATCAAATGAAGAACTGGAAGTCTGCAAGAAAGCACCCATTTTCTCCCCAAAATATCTTCACTGTTTTCTAAAATATATATTCCTGGAATTGGAAATAAAAATCTCATGGACAGTATCAAGTCTATGCAACGCCAAAACCAGTGTAGCTTATTTTTCTTTAAACTTCAGATAGTCACAGAAGTTTCCCCAGACAGTGCCGATACCACAACAGCCTACTACTAGTACAGTTTATGACAATTTATGCCTTCAAGGCAACCTCAGCAGCACAGGCTTGCCCAGCTAGCCATGGCCCACTTCCCAGGGCCCACGTTGATAAAGTCCATTCCTATGCACTTTAATGGAAATAGCTCAAGCATAACTTTTTAAAAGATTATATTCAAAGGCCAAGAAATTAAGAGATACCAATAATGAACATTTCTTTCTCATGTATTTGTATCAAGCATTTTCTCAATTCAACAGACTTCAATCTATAAACATCTACCTGCAGAACTGGATTCAAGGCAGCAATCTCTGTAATTACTTCCAAGGTATGTACAGTTTGGTTTTCTGGCCAGTAGGTGAGATGCACGCACTGGGAGGACACACTCACCTAGTAATACATATGGAATGACGGAAGGTGGGTAACAAATACTAAAATACCATTCCTTATTCATTTTCTACCCTTTGCTTCCTCCCCCCCAAAAAAGTCTTTTGAAATTAACATTTGAATCAACAGCATTCCAATTAAAATCTCATTTTGGTAAAAATTCAAAGTTTCTCACAAATTGAACCGACATAAGTTACATCTGGTCACCTCTACAAGATGGATGAAGAAAAAAGGGTAGGAAAGTGGATCCTTAGCTGTATCTGCAATATTTTACTCCTTTAAAAAACTACTTTGGGATGATATAGCATACATAAGTGAGAAATAAATTTGTATAATGTTTTTAAAAAGCATTTAGGGATGGATTCTAGAATTTTCAAAAGAACATGCATGTAATTTTAAAATAAACAGAGTATACACATGGCTGGCAAAGTTTAGACTTGTAATGTAGAATAAAACATACTGATGCTGAATACAGGGTCAATCCCCATTCAGAGACTTAGTAATTGTGAGATAGAAGACAGAATTCATACAACTAATTATTTTAAGCAGCAAACTGCCTTACTCAGTGTCTGAGGCCACTTTAAGTTTCCTACAAGGAGATAGTCCCAGGAGTGCTCAATATTCAGGGTCAAATCAGGCTGGAATTCTAGAACTTATTTTTCCAGGAAGCATTTTAAAGCCCAACGCAGCAACTGTATAAATTATACCAGCACCTGCACCCCTCTTTCCATCCAAAGGATTCAGAAAAATCCTGCCCTTGGCCTGCCTACTAGGAACAATATTGCCATCCTGGGTGGGGGTGGACTACAATGTTTCCTTGGCTCAAGATGGCAACAAACACTGTCACCCCCGCCCCCGGAGGGGCCCTCACTGCTTAGGCTTAGTGATCTGAGCCTTTCCTCGGTACCTAGACAAGTCTAAACCCTGCTACGATTCCCACCATTCACAGAATCTTGACACCCAACTCTTAGACACGGAACATACAACTCTTAATTTCTGCTCCCAGTGTTGCCTCCAACGCAGCAAAGGCTCACATCCTCTGTGCCAAAAACAAACCAAAAAACGTTGAAGGGCAACTCATGAGCAGCTCACACACTTCAGTCCCTAAACTCTTCCTCCAAAACACGAAGTGAAGACCCTTCCTCCTTGATCTGAGCGGCCGCGAGTGCGGGCGGGCGGGGAGAAGAGCAGCCGCCTGCCCGGCTGTGTTCCCGGGCCGAGGCGGGCTCAGAGCTGGCCGAGCTGCAGCGCAGGGCCACAGGGGCTCTGCCTCCGCCCGCCTCCCCCGGGACCGGCCGCAGGCATAGTGCGCTAGGTCCCCCGATGCCTGGCCACCACCGCGCCTGCAGGCCTTTTTGACTATCAAGGCACAAAACTAGCAAAAAACCCCAAACTATGTTTAAATGAGCCAAATACGAGATAAGAACGGTGGCAAACAAATCTCATCATTTTGTTGAAAAACTCAACTCCCTCCTTTTAGATCTCCAAGTTATGATGTTTTAAACCAACTGCCCAGACAGGACACCTCACTTGCCAATTCCCAGGAGTCATTTCTGGGGGGATGTTTGAGGAAAGCAGCATCAGCAGGCAAGACCCTACCACTGTCCTTTGCCCCGTAAAATGACAAGGGAAAAGACAGGCGTCTAAAGCCTCCTTTCCCAAGGTCAGGTGGCATCAGTCACTGTAAGGAAAAGGCACCCCAAATTATTTAATGAAGCCTGACGACACAGGAAGCAACTCAGTTAAGGAGCACATCTTAAAAATTGAGGTATACTGCACATACAGTAAGATAAATGGATTTAGGCATTCTGTGTGTCACAATCAAGACAGGGGTCAGCCTATCATCCTCCAAAGTGCCCTCAAGTCGTGGCTCCTTCTCAGCCCTCACTTTTTAAAGAAACAATATATTCTGAAGCTGTTAACGATCACTTCCTTCAAAGGAAAGGAAGAATTTAGGCTGTGTATGGGACCTTTTATATGAACCCCAGCACTGTAGACTCGGAGCACTGGTTTGTCACTTCCAAACTCAAATTTTCTAGCATTCTAAATCCAGGAACCAATAAAGCACCGAACTATTAGTTTCCAAGTTTTCTTTTTTTAAATGAAAACCTAAATGCTCCAAACTAAGCGAATGGTTTTTTTAAAAGGGATATTTATTTTAATAATAATGTACTATCTTAATGCTTGCCCCTAGCATTGCACATGCTAAAAGGTGAACTTTAAGGGCATCTGAGTACCTCCCAGGGCAAGGGGAGCCTCCCTTCTCACCCCAGGCTCTCCCATGCAGTTTAAAAAGTGAATAAACTAGGCCGGGTTTCCTGTTTTCGCCTGTAATCCCAGCACTATGGGAGGCGGGAGGATCGCTCAAGGTCAGGAGTTCGAAACCAGCCTCAGCAACAGCAAGACCCCTTCTCTACTAAAAATAGAAAGAAATTAATTGGCCAACTAAAAATATATATAGAAAAAAATTAGCCGGGCATGGTGGCACATGCCTGTAGTCCCAGCTACTCGGGAAGCTGAGGCAGGAGGAATGCTTAAGCCCAGGAGTTTGAGGTTGCTGTGAGCTAGGCTGATGCCATGGCACTCTAGCCTGGGCAAGAGAGTGAGACTGTGTCTCAAAAAAAAAAAAAAAGTGAATAAACCTTTTGCATATCTGGCAACTAAGCACCCACTCACTATTTTAGCCCAAATAAAATGTAGATGATCTTTAACTGGAAATGTAAGTAAAAACTGACATTTAAACTCAATGCCACTCGATGTTTCCAGGTTTCCAGGTTTCTCCTTCAGCTCCCTCAGCTCACCCTCCATGTGATCCTAATCTGCAAGTGAATTGGCTCCATTTTTCCATTCCTAGGATTTGGATCAGTATTTACCTCGATCATTCATTTTTCTAAAAGTGATGAAAGAACATATTAGAAACATTCATGAATGTGTTAAAACTATAAGGTGAGTCCATTCAAAGCTTAAAAACGAAGAAAAAAGGATAACTGCCCCCTAGCTTAATACCTAGATGGAACCTTTAAAAAGGAGGTGCCCACAAGTAGATTAGGATTTCAACTTTTTTCCAATAGGAGAAGCCTGTTTCAGGCCATCAGGCAATAGCTCCGCCCTCCTCCCCAAATAACAGGTTAGGAGTGGAAAAGGCTGCGGCGCTGTGCTCACCTTACTTAGCCTTGCTCGCTCGCTCCTACTCATGCAGGCAGCAACTCCCACTAGAATTTTTAAAGCGCCTGCCGTCCCCAGCTCTCCCTCCAAGGCAAGACTATAGCGACCACACACACACCAATTCTCACAGGTCTACAGGTAGATCGCTCTAGTTACCGGCCCCCTCGGCAGAACCCGCTCCTCAAAACCTTTGGCCCCTACCTCCAATGGGTTCGGGCGGATAGAAGGTACTTGTTTAACACCGAAGTGGAGAGGAGGAAGAGGTAACACGGTGTGAAAAATAAGTAAGCTTTAATCGACAGCCCAAAGAGCGAAATCAAGCCCAAAGGCATCGGGGCAGCCTTAAAGACCCTTAGCACCCCCATGATAAAGCCGCGTGTGGCTGCTCCGGTTTTGTCCAACGGCAGTCGCGCCCCAGGTAGAGCTGGGTGGGGATACTTCCTAACCAGGGAAACCGGTTCCTAGAGGGATTGCAGCCGGAGCAGGGGGGGAACGGCCCAAGAGACTTCCAGCCGGGTGAAGGCAAGGTCGCTCCCTAATTCCGCTCCTATCTCGGCTACAGCCGTGGGCCCACAAATCCGAAGGGAGATTCTACATAAGAGATCTCGGGAACCAGAACACGCTTCTTACACAGTACGGGAAAACAGCCGCGCAGCAGACAAAGGCGTAAGACCGGGGGCCACTTGGCCCTCACAGACCACAGACGCCCACTCTCTTGCCCAACACGACGAGGCAATGACTGCCACGCTGTCCAAACAACAAAAAAATCAGTCTTTCCCTCACAACTGCACACGTGGAAACCAGGTTTACACAGGCGCACACAGTCCAAACGCCCACCAACCAACACAACCATCTCTTTCCGGCTCATGCCCCATTTAAAAACAACAATCTACGAAATTTACAAATAAAAATGAGAAAATAAAGGAGCGCCCTCTCAGCGCGCTCGGAGGCCTCCGGCGTGCCCGCACAAGGAGGCCACGTCTACACAAACACACACCTATTTCTTCCCAGTTCATGCTTAATTGGAGACAACCGTTGCCGCGGTTTGCCACACTGAAAAATGGAAAACAGAAAACGGCGGGCCCCACACAGTGGGAATTTTCGGGGGCCCCTCGCGGCACGCACACAGAAGCCACGACTTCTACTTCCACACACTTCCCAGGTCATATCTATTCGGTAGCAACGACTGCCACGTAGCCAAAAGGAAATACAAAGAAAGTCCGGAAAGGAGAGGGCCCCTCTCCGTACTTTGGGACCGGTTGAGAGGCCCTTCTCGAACACACACGCGGTTATCCGGTGGATACGAACACACGCCCGCAACCCCACGCACTCACCTCGTCGTCGTGGTGCTGGCAGAAGCCAAGGCGCTCGGGAAACACGGAGAGGATGGAGAAGGGCGGGCCGGGGAAAGGCGGCCCGAGCCCGAGCTGTTGCGCCGCTGCCGCCGCGGCGGCGGGACCCGGCGGGCCGCGCTCGATGTAGTGGTCCTTGGTGAGGCGCACGCGCTGGTGCGCGCGGACGCAGTTGTCGCACAGGTGCTCCTGGCAGTCAAGGCAGCGCGAAGAGGCCGCGTTGCCCTCATCGCACGAGCTGCAGCCGTGAGGCCGGCGCAGTAGCAGCGCAGACGGGGACGCGGCGGGGCCACCGGGCGCCGAGCGGGAAGGCGCGGGCGGCTGCGGCGCCTGCTGCAGCGGCGGCGCGGAGGCGGACGCGCGCGGGTGCGCGTGGTGAGCGTGGTGCCGGTGGTTGCTGTGGCCGCTCGCGCCTGCGGGAGCGCCGGCGCGCCCGTTCTTGGGCGGCGGCTCGTCGGCGGTGGCCACCACGGCGTCAAGCAGGTTGCTGAGCAGGAAGGCGGACGAAGGCAGCGCGTCCATGCCCGCCGCCTCGGCTAGCACTACTTTCTGGTCGCACACAGGGCAGCGCAGCTTGAGCGGCTCTCCCGGCGCGCCGCCACCGGCGGCCGGCAGCCGGTGCGCTTCGAGACAGGGGCGGCAGAAGGCATGCAGGCAGGGCAGGACGTGCAGGCGGCGCGCCGCCGCCCCAGGGGCCCCGCCGCCGCCCCCCGACGACGTGGACGTCTGCGAGGAGGAGGACGACGCGGACGAGTTGGAGGAAAGCGGCGCCGGCGAGCCGCACATCTCCTTGCACAACAGGCAGATCTGGAAGTCGGTCTCGGGGAACGAAGCCATTTGCAACCCAGCCCGGAGGAGGGAGGAGACCAGAGAGGAAGAGGAGGAGGAGGAGGAGAGAGCGGACGAGGTGGGTGGGGGAGCCGACTCACTCAGAAAAATGCATCGATTAGGCCTGCAGTCCCGGAGCCGGCACCAAAGCAGCGCTGCCCGCTTGGCCTCGCCACGTCCGACTCGAGCGCTGCCACCCTTGACACTGCAGGCATTAAATGCCACTATCCAGCGGCTACACAGATTCCTCCCGGAGGACTTGAGGCCCGCGTGCCTTCCGAAGAGGGAACGCCGGAACAAGCCCAGACTCGCGAGGGGCGAACGAGGGCAGGGAGGTCAGAAGACTCCCTGGAGCAGCTGGGGCTTCGCTTCGCGATAGCCAAGGAGTCCCCAAAAGGAGAGTCCGCTGTGCAATCCCAGTCCAGGCGAGAGAATTTGGTTCGACGAGTATTTGGTGCGTTGCTTTTCTTTAAATGGATTTAGTCTCTTCTTGGGAGGGGAAGGTGCCCCAAAGTAGTAAAGGCGGGAGCGGCGCGTCGCCAAGCCAGTGTTCCCCCGCGCGACGCCGGCCGCCCCGCCGCATGACGCGGCGGCCAGGGGCTCCTGGGTGGCCCGGCGTGCTGTGCTTGGGGCTTGCGCACGGCCAGGCGCGGCCTCCCCTGCAGGGCGGTCGGCCCTGCAGCAGCTGCAGCTCGTGGTGGCCCAGCCGCGGCCGCACGCGTGCAGTACGCACGCGCGTCTCACGCGCCTCGAGTCTCCCGCGCGCCCGCCTTGCCGGGCCGCGGCTGCCCGCGCTTAACACGCACGCGCGCTCCACGCGGCCCGGGGCCCTCGTGCCCCCGCCTCGCTGGGCCTGGGCGCCTCCCGCACGCTCCTTCCCGTCCCGCTTAGCCGCGATGTAGCGCGGGGCCGCAGGTCCCCGCGGGCCGCCCTGAATTATTCATCGGCAGGAAGATATTAGATGTACCCGCTCCGCGCGGGCCGTCGTGCAATGCTATCCGAGCTCCGCGCGCGCCTTGCGCCCCTCCTCCTCCTCACGTCCGTCCTCTCTGAAACCTTGGCAGCGAAGGGGATCACATTTCCTTTGTCATCGGGCCATTTCACCCTCGCCTTGGTCCCCCCTCCGATCCCGAGCCTCGGGGATGGAGCCTCCTCCCGGGCGCGCTGGAATCAGTGGAACCGGCAACGGCCCCGCGCGGCGAGCTCGGGAGCCGCGTGGCCAACGCAGCCGGCTCGCGCCCGCGTCATCTTCTCTCTGAAACGAGTCGCCGAGCGGGACGCGGGTGGCCCCGGCCGCGCTGCGCCTACCGGGCTTTGCTCCCGCGGTGCCCTGGCCTCCAGGGGCTTTGCACAACTCCCCCGGTTTGGGGTGCGTGCGCGCGCGCGCGCCCCCTCTTTCTCTGTTTTGCCGCCTCTTCCTCCTCCTCTTCTCCTCAGTACGCTGGTTATTGGGACTGATCGGAATTCGGAATCCTTTTAATCTCCAAAGGAGCAAACTCACTTCCGCCCGAGTGCGGGGAGGGGGCTGGGGGAGGGGAGGCAGGGGAGGGGGCTCCAGGCAAACAGGAAACATTAGCCCTCTCAGCACGGCCTGCTTTTGTGTGCTCCCTCCCTCCTCCCTCCGACCTCCTCCCTTCTCCCGGCCGCTGGGGAGATGAACGCCCCCGGGCTTCAGTGTGACGACCTTTGAAACCTTCTGAGCGAGGAGCGGAGAGCGACTCTTCCGTTTATTTAAAAAAGAAAAGAAAAGATTTCATTCTGTATCCCTGGCTCAACGGAGGCTGATATCCACCGCCCTGGAGATCTGGGTTTCCCCCTACCTTTCCTTTTTTTTCTTTTTACGTTTTCTTAAGGACTCTGTGATCAACACCAAAACATCACACAGTTGTGTGCAATTGGATGCGTGGAATTGAGTGAATCTGAATTCAGTTCGGCAGAGGGGCCAGTTCCCTTTTGAGTTTTAATGGGGCTAGGGGGAGGAAAGGGGCAGCTGTTCTAGGGAGGCGACCTGGTGACGGCCCCGCGGCCATCTGGGTGGTTCCCGAGACTGCCTGGGCGGTTCTGGGAGAGGAACTTGCTTGGCCCTGGAAAGAGACTGGCTTGGAAGGGCAAAAGGGCCACTTACAAGAATTTAGGGAGTAGCTGGCCTGGAGGTCAACAGGGGGAACCATTGTCCCCATTACTCTTGCTGTTAGTGGTATCTTAGGTCCTGTTTAAACTGTTGCAAGCAACAACCTGATGACTCTCAGAAGCATCATGTTGGGAGAAAGAAACACCAAAGAGTTCATACTGTGTGATCCCATTTACAGGAAATTATAGAACAGGCTAGACTAAGCTGTAGGGGTTAGGAAAAGTACCCTGGGGGATAAGGAGGTATTGACTGGGAAAGGCATTGAGAGAACCTTTTGGGGTAATGAAATAAAAATATACTAGTGTGTATATACATTTGTCAAAACTTATGCCATTTAAAATCTGTGCAGATCTTCACTATGTCTAAAGTATACCTCAATAAAAATTTTTTAAAAAAAACTTGGTGTTCTGCATAACCATGTTGAATCATAAAAGTGGAAATGTTTTAAAATATACTACATAGATGTCCCCAGCTCCTCTGATTTTGCTCATTGGAATCCAGGGGAAGATCAACCTGGAAAGAGCCCTTAAGTCAACCCAGCTGGACAGAGCTGAAGGCCTGAGGAAGCTACAGAAGCACCTCCCTAAAAGGACAAAGCCATTTCCCCAGGCCCAGGTGCTGTCCTGAGATGGGAAGAGCTTCCCAGGCCGACAGAGAGCCTGGCAGCCTTGCCAGGAAGGCCCACATCTCAGCTGCCCTCCAGAGCACCCTCCTCGGTACCTGGAACAAAGCAAAAGACCTGTGAGTATTTACTGCAATGTGAGAAGTGGCAAAATTATTGATTAAATAAAACCAGAACAAAATTCCTCATTTGCCAACTGAAGAAGTAAACTTTTTTATAATTTAAAAAGTAAAGAAGAGCTTCTCATGCCGCCATCTCAATACACTGAGTTTCTTCCATAACTTGAGACCTGCATGCACGTACACATGTACCCACACACGAATCAACTGACTCCTATAATATTTTACTATAATTCTACAATACCAGCCTTGCTCCAGAGATGTTTTATATATCTTTTGTTTCTTTTCTTTGTTTTTAATTCTTTTTTTGAAAAACAAAAACAAGTGGAAAACAGATGGAAAAAGAGAATTGCCTAAGGAAGATGGCCCCAGAGGGTCAGAACAGGGATGGCCTAGACCTGCTGTCTCCCTCTTGGTTTGGCGCCACATGCCACCAAAAAAAAAAAAAAAGAAGAAGAAGAAGAAAGAAAGAAAGAAAAAAGTGACAAGGGAAAAAGACCTCAGTAGCTCTCCTTATCCTAAGACTCACAGTATTTTGAAAATGGCTAGCAAAAGTGAAACATCAGCTGAGACATCATGGAGGCGCAGGAAGGCTGTAACTTCAGAAAGAGGAATCAAACTTGACAGCGGTTGGTGGGTTTCTTTCCTCAGGACAATTACTCAGAATAAACCAAAAAGAAAGGAGACAAGTGGGGGCGAGGTTTGATTTCTCTTCATGAAGTAGTTTTCCTTCTTTCTTTTCTTGAATCGAGGGCACATTGCCAGAAAGCAGGCCTGTGGTGTAAATTGTTAAATTAGCACATTCCTAATTTCAGTTAAGACTTAATTTAGCACAGGTAGCAAAGAAGGAAATCTTTAAATAGACCGATTTAACCCCAGTTGTGTAGAGATACAGTTATCATGATTTTTTTTAATGTGGCATCATGATAGATAAATAATAAACTTGAATTAGAATTTAATAAGTCTCTATTTAGCTTATCCATGAGAGGAGCCAGAGCTACATATCCAGATGAAGGACCAAAGACGCAGTCCCTTGCTGTAAACTACATTGTATTAAATTTTTCATTGCCATCGTAGCTAATAAACACCCTTTCTTAGCAAGAGAGGAACACGAAGCCCTCTAATTTTTCCTCTACTAGTTTACATTAGAAAGAGAGTCTATGTGCCTTTGAGAATCCTGAAAATAAATCATCTGGTATTTTAATAAATAGCCACTTTTTTAAAGAAACCAGCCCTGATATTATGTAGGCAATAAATTTGCATTCTTTCTCGAATCCATCTGTAACCATATTTTGTTTTCAAAGATGACACTAGCCTCTGCCACTCTCTAAGACCTTGGGTTGGGGGTTAGGCCACGTTTCCATCAGAACAACTTTGTATCTGCTTTTTTCATCTAATCCTTTAATTAAATATTCGATGAACCGGCTTGTTTTGATGTCAAAATTGCACCTTTCACCATCGTCCTCAGGGTACATTGACATAATTTTTAAGTCCATAAATCACCAGAGTATTTTTTTAAAAACATTTAACAAACATTACATCATAATTACTATTTTGAACCATGGGCAGGGAGGCCAGCCTAACCCACTGAATCACCGCCTGCATCCTGCCATTTGATGGGGGATGGAGTTCTACACACTGGGCCACCTCTTCACTCTACCCCAACTCTGGCCTTGGAATCACTAACAGAAGTGTGTCAGCTGCTCTCAATAGCCCTGAGTTCAGAATAGCAATGTGTCAGACAACATCATGGAAGTTCTCTAGTCACCTAGGACATTATAAGCTAGGGTAGGGAAACTTGAATTGCACATACAAAAGGTAAAAGTAAATATCCAGCTTTGGTATTAATAGTTAAAAGTGGTTTAGAACTCAGCTAGGCTAACGTCTCCACTGCTCTTAACTGTGTGACTTTGGGCAACTCACTCAAACTCTCTATGCCTCAGATTTTTCATGCATATAACGGGAATAATACAAGTACCTAACCTATTAAGGTTAAACGACCTACTAAATGTATAGTGCTTATATTGTACAAAGCACATGTAAGTGCTCAATAAATATTTTGAGGATTTTTTGTTTTTTGGGGTTTTTTTTGAGACAGAGCCTCACTCTGTTGCCCTGAGTAGAGTGCTGTGGCATCAGCCTAGCTCACAGCAACCTCCAACTCCTGGGCTCAAGCAATCCTTCTGCCTCAGCCTCCCGAGTAGCTGGGACTACAGGCATGCGCCACCATGCCTGGCTAATTTTTTCTATATATTTTTAGTTGGCCAATTAATTTCTTTCTATTTTTAGTAGAGACAGGGTCTCACTCTTGCTCAGGTTGGTTTCAAACTCCTGACCTTGAACGACCCGCCCGCCTCGGCCTCCCAGAGTGCTAGGATTACAGGCGTGAGCCACTGTGCCCGGCCCCAAGACACATTTTTGATACTGAGTTTTCACCTTAATTACATGGCAGTCAGAATGTGTTGTGTATGATTTAAATTCTTCGAAATTGGTTA